>JAGDQP010000706.1:102277-125888 GCA_022664845.1 Lepisma saccharinum
TCTGTTACTATTTCTTGACATGTTATAGCGGTGTAGAGTTGTCAGATCTACGACCTCGCAGTAAAGGCAGATTCAAGATGTCGTCGTCTGTCCATATCTGAGGCTTGTCGATGCCATTCATCTTAAGCCTCTGGTTGGTAATGGTGAAGCTACTTCCCCTCACCATGATATTTTTGTTTGGGGTTATCTTCCCTAGCCTTTGTAGATCCCTCAAGTAACTGCAAGGAGCGGTACTGGTTTTGGTCCGCCCCGGAATATTTCTGGCATATCCGGTCGGCATTCCCCTATCCGCCACCTGGGGAGGCGCCTAATAGCAAACAATTGTTTATATATGCAGAAGTAAGTTTCTCAAGGAGCGGGGGGAAGGGGGATTCTTGATCCCCGACTACTTAAATCTAAATTTCGTAATAGTTGAAATTAAGCGTTTCTCTATGGTGGAAGGCGAAAAACAATAGCGAAAAATGGTGTATATAAGCAGAGGTATTTTATTTTTAAAAAACTAATGCTTTCGTGGCTAAAATTCTATCAAGGGACAGGAGCCTTTGCGATTGTTAGTTGAATTGCAGCTCTAACTTGTTTAAATTCTCAATCCGCCTAGAAAAATAGCACGATTCGAAAAATAGCATCATACTGTTTTAAGTATATATTTACTGGTTTCCCATTTTCTTTAATGAGACTGACTGATCACTTAAAAAAAAAAAAAAAAAAAAAAAAATCGGTTGCTCAAAATTTGTAGTTTCTAGTTTAGTCACTTTTAGTAAAACACAGACAGAATTAGTGGGCAAAAATTTGAGGGAACTGTTGTTGATTAATGACAAAACTATCAACTTACCTTTGTGAAAGTGTGGTTCTTTTGTTGTTAATAATCTTTAAGCAGAATCGTTTTTTTTTTATGGCCTATGTAGTATATGTTTTTATGTTTACTTTGAAGTAATTTAAATATTTGATTCTTTTTATTTTAAATTATAGACGTTGGTTGCGGTTGTTGTTTGGCCGAGAGTTTCCACTCCAGGATCTTCTAGTCTTGTGGGATGCTATTTTTGCCGAAGGGGATAACTTCGAATTAGTGAATTATATTGTAGTAGCAATGTTGATTGCCATAAGAACTCAATGTAAGTACTTAATATCACATTTTAAAATTTGGAATCTCTAGTACGGAATCTGGACACTGCCAGCACTGCAGAACATGTTAATCTTTTATGTACAACCTCAGAAGGAATCATTGTAACCATTAAATTAACCTGTAAATACCAGAGGAGTAACTTTCTCATAGGCTGTACTGAATTTCAGAGCAGTCGTACAGTTAAACTCACATTGCCAGCAATAACACGCAGAATTCAACACGTGATATGGGTACAAGTGTATTGGATAGATGAAAGAATGAAGTTTTAATTTATTAATTTAAATATGGAGCATTGTTGGTGCGTTATAAATTAATTTGAATTAATATTTAATAAAATGGGATTATTGTTTGTAATGTGGACTGGAAATGTGAAGGTTACTGTGTTGAGTTTGGCCATTGTTATGAGACAACTGATATATATTCGAAACGTCATTTATATTGGATTGAAACAACTTAATTATGGATAGGTCTTGACAATGGCAATTTACTGCGATTATATAGGAGTAAATAATATTGATTCATGGAAAAGAATATAAGGAAGTGTTTGTTAGGAGAAATAAGATAACATTTAATTGTATTTAAAGGATGTTTTAATTTGGCAAAGACAGAATATTTGTTTATGTCAGAAAGTTGGAGAAATCAATCTGGGAAGTGATCATGTCACGAAGATTTATGTTTACAAGGATGTAAAAAGTGATGTTTGGTTTTTCTTTATAGCTTACAATCTTGATGGAATAAATCTATTGCCTCTTTGCCTCCGGGCTAAAATAAATCCTTTATTTCGTGTTTTAGTTACGTGAGAGAGGGTGCAGTGCCTTCGTGGCTCTATTGTCCCTTCTTATTGCATACTAATCTTGATGGGCCTTTTACGAAAGTTGTGCGAGTAGTCTCCACTGCTGCCACGAGAGGGAGTTAGGTGTCGAGCAGATTTGGTGCAGTTAAAGCAATTTGTCCCCGAGATTAAGTAATCTTATGGATCATCGCTATCGTTTGCCAAAGAAGCTTTCTTATCCTATGTAGATGCACGAACGAAAAACCCTGGGAGATATATTATAAAGAGTCTTATTTACAAGTTCCATGAGCTAGTTGGTGGTTTATTAAAAGTTTCATATCGACGAAGTAAAATATATATTTATTTAATTTCTACCCTACGACATTTATTGCTAGTCTTTCCCATTGCGTACGTTGGTCAGAATTGTATGAGAGAAAAAAAAGGTGCTACCTACTGTGTCACGTTATAAAGCATTACTCTAAATTTCTATTTCTATTTCTATTACGTCATGTAAAGCAACGATCTCCAACAAAAGATGGCAACACTGCCTCCGTATATACCTAATGTATTTCTATCGTTGCACGAAATTTCCTTGCTGCTCCTACAAATTCAAGCCTAGAGAGTTCCAACTTTCAGGGAAGAAAGTTCATAACCTATCTTTCTTTTCTGATTAATGGCGACTGGGAACTAAGAATTATTAAGATTTTGCCCTTGCGCCTACAATCAGATAAATACTTTGTTAATAATATTATTAGTTGTCGTTTTCTTAATTATTCGCAATATTATTATGTTATGTTGTTCTCTTTATGTAAATAATATAAAAGTTTGTAAATAAGTCGTTATAATCTTTCTGTATAAAGTTATTTATAAGTGACTATGATAATCGCTGCGTTCACTGCTCTTCATTATGAATTAAGCCTTATATGACTAAAAAAAAACACACTTTAAATTTGATAACTTGAGTGAACACCACAATTAGTTGATAGATGATATTCACATCAACAATCAAGTGATTTCAACAATGAACAAAAAAGAAAATAAAAAATGGGCATTGATCAAACTCTTGAATTGGTTATGAAGTTCCGTGCAACGATAAAAGTACATTAGACATGTACGGAGGTAGTGTTGCCATCTTTTGTTGCCATCGTTGCGTTACATTAACCTGAATGTGAATGCGTGTTTTTGTATTGCCTACTTGTCTGTTCCTTACGCAGGGTTTTCTCTCACCTGAAAAACGGGGAAAAGTCAGAAAAATATAGTTACAGAAAGAAAGTCCTGAAAAGGTCGAAGTTTCATCAAAACAAATATAAAATATTAAACACTGAATTTGTGCTTCTCTGAAACTACTTTCCTTAATGTTTGGAGATTTTATGCTTGGAGATTTACTTGAAAGAGTCAGAAGTAAAGACTCTTGCAACTGAAGTCAGAAGTTTTCTTTTACTGTAGTTTGGCGGAAATTGTGAAATCCTTGAGTTCCGCATTTCACCTGATACCTTGATAGGAAGGCTACTAAGGTTCTAGTTTGTGTCACACCGGTCATAACAGTTTTTCTATGGGACTTTCTCAGTTCTACCATGTGATTGGCAGTACTGTGTAGAATAGAGAGAGGCCTTTGTCGTTATATGGCCCATCCTTTTCCTCGGAATATATTTCTCAGACATTACGGACTTATTCTGGGGTTTGCAGGACTTTTTGACTTCTGTTTTTCTGTCCTTTTTGTGGAAGAAGAACAGATGAAATTAATACCTCTGGTTTTAATGCAAGATGTCATCCAGAGGTTTTCGGGAATGTTTTCGGCTACGGAAAATCTAAACTTCAGAATTAAAAAAATGAAACTCTCCGTTTCCTAAGCTCGGCAAGGTTAAAACAACAGTCCAAACAATTGACACAAAAAAGCAGCATAAATCATGATATTCCGTATTTCCAATACGACCTGGAAACCAAGCGCCAGAGCATAGAATGGCACGCTCAAGTTCTCCACGGCCCAAATAAGCAACAATGACTAAGTCAAAGATCAAATGCACGCTGATTTGCTTCTTTGATAGTCAGGGAATTGTTCACAAAGAGTTCGTGCCTCCAGACCAAGGGGTTAATTAACACTTTTATCGATAGGTTTTGAAAGACTGCGAAAAAGAGTCATGCGTGTGCGACCAAACATCAAAATGAACTAGGTGTTGCATCACGACAATGTTCCTTATCACACAGCAGTTTCAGTAAACACTATTTTGGCCAGTAAGAACATTCCTGTGGCTCCTTAGCCTCCTTATTCGCCCGACTTCAGTCCTTGTGATTTTTTTCCTATTCCCGAGATTGAAAACACATCTGAAGAGACGTCGGTTTGGGGACGTGGACAACATTCAAAAGGCTGTAACCGACCAGCTGAAGGTTATTCCAGTATCCGCGTTCCAGCACTGTTCTGAGGAGTGGAAGAACCGTCTACAGCGCTGTGTGGCTTCCCATGGCAATTATTTTGAAGGAGACAGTGTTGTTTTGTAATGTTCTTGGAATAAAACAGTCTTAAAAAAATCAGTCTCATTACTTTATTTACTCAGCCCGTATATTGCTTTCGCAGCGTTTTTCCGCAGTTCGTTACCTTCTTCATTGGACCACGGAGTCCGGGTATTCCTCAAATTTGTGATGGGTCTACAGCATAGGTGCCAGCACAGCCTATTAATATAAGCTCTGTTAATTAGAATCTGTTTATTTACGGAAGAATAATTTTTTGTTTGTACACACGTATTGGCATAGGGATAAGTCCTGGAATTTAAAAAGAGTTCCAAGAGACTTAGACATACGTAGAGTAGTTCATAATTGTTTTTATGATTCTTCCAAAGTTTGTTACCCTTGAAGAAAGTCCTTGTATACTGTAATCTTCATATCTTGTATTCGTTGTTTTGGTAATATTTTTTATTGTACCTTCAGGACGGGCGTGAGCTATAGTGCTGTTACCGCCCATAAAATTCGTTTTATCTCATCTTACTACATTGTACCTCTTTAAAAAGTAAAAGTAAGTGTATAAAAAATTAAAGTAAAGGAAGTGAAGATGGTGGAAGTGGGTGATATTTCCCTTTTCTTCAGTTTTTTGAAGTCCATATTTTCAAACGTAAAAGGTCCATAAGTCCATAATCCTTACCGGTATAATCTACTAGAATTTTTCTTTTAATTATGTTAAGAGTAAGTAGCGTGAATTCTGTTTTCTAGTTTCCATCCTCTTGTTACAGAAACATACTTACAACTATTTTATACGTTTATTGCTCATTGTGCATTCCGTCTCTTTGTTTTAGTGTTAAATGGAGATTATACGAGTTGTTTAACGTATCTGATGAGGTACCCGGGTGCAGTGGATATATCCTATATCATCGAAAATGCTTTATATCTCAAGGATCCACAAGTAAGTAGGAAATAAACAACCGTTTTTTTAAGAAACTTGTTTAGTAAGAAATATTATTACATGGTGGATCATGAAGTTATTAACTCCAGTGAAATAGAATGTAATTATTGGGGAAAAACTTTATTTGATATGGCCCATTTCAGTAACTATAGACTTCGGCCCCAGGTGGGATTCGAACCCGCAGCTTCATGAACCGTGGTTTAGCACCCTAGCCATAAGTGAAAAACAAAGAAAAGAATCAAATACTGGTTATAGTGTAGGGGAGAGGGGGACCACAGCTGAGTGGGGGAACCTTAGAACAGTGGAGATAACTTTTAATTTATAAAACGAAATTTCTTTTGTCCAACAGTTATAAATTGCAAACATCATGCAACACAGCGGTCATTTGCTTTTCACCATTTGTGTGCGTTACCTGGCGAAGTATGCTAGTTGATGTAATTTGTGGGTATCAAAGTAAAAATTCATCTCAGAGATTGTAAGCTTCTGGAGAGAAGAGAACTGTAGCATATCTTTCCATGTTAACTTAACGAAGTAACTACACCCCTTCACGCATTAAATTGTCCTTGTTGCTTTCTGATAACCCTTCTCCTTCTCCCATAACAACAAAAAGTGCGTAATTGGACGTACTGGGGCAGCTTTCAAAAAAAAAGAAGGGGGTAAATTTGAACAAAGTAGCAGTTTATGTCCCTTTAGCTAAAACTTGCTGTTGAGAAGAAACATTAATTTGCACATATTAAAAGTGTAAAAGCTTTTCAATTAGGTTATGTGTAACATTTTTAACAAAATTTGTACGAGTTCAAAGCTTATGCAAGCCTAATGGTTATGCAATCCAACCAAGTAAGTAAGTTCAACGTTTATTAACAACTGCGTCGTTTATATTCTTTGTATGGCTAGTAAAACTTCAGTTTACTTTCTTCTGCTTCCGTATTTGTATCTAGAAGCATTTACTAAGAAATTAAATGTTCTTGTAATAAAACTAAGGATGTGTTCAAAGCTACTCCCTAGGGGGGGCGGGCAGCTTTGAACGATAGCCTCCTAATTCCTGTCCTTACTTTAAGGTAACAATGAAGTACGTGATTTTCTTCGGCGAGCTGTATATCTTCCCATACATATGTTATTTCTCTCTCTGAATAAATTCTCTGAGTGTGAGGAAGCAAAATTAAATTTGCCCAACAACGTGTTTAAAAGTGCCCCCCCTCTCCCCTACTACTTGTGTCATAAGCAGTACCCACAGAAATTCGTGTTAAGTTTCATTCGCTGTGAACAGATGGTTTCTTGAGTCTCTTACATGTGTATATATCAGAAGTTTTCTTAACCCTAATTGGTTATCCAACACCTCCAAACCTTAGTTCACTCAAATCCTTTTTTCCATTCGCATCCGATGCCTGTGCATACTTGGAATTCAGTTCTGCATTTTAGTCTCTGTTAATATTATAAATTATAAAACAAAACAAACAGTGGAATTAGAAAACTGATGGAAGTTAATTAGTTACTTCTTATTCCACAGAAATATTGCCAGCCTGCAATGACTTCCTTTCCAAATCTTCCAGTTGTTACTGTCGGGGGAAGAGTAGATATTCATCGCGGTCCTCAGCAAATTTCGAGCTCAAAGCAAGCTGCCTGTGCAGAGCAGAAAGTAGTAAGTAGTCTTATTTTGAGTCTGGTGATGCATACAATTAAAGGAAAGCTGCGCTTTATCTTGGAGAACACAACATCCTTCATATTAATTTGTGTTTCTTGTTTGATAGCCGCTAAGACGAGAATTTCTGTTGAGTTCCAGAAATCTTCACAATAACGGTAAAACAAGGATCAGTGTACACAAATAATAGCAGACCCGTCTATCTCATTTCAGGCAGTTCAATAAAATAAGGTATCGTTCACGTCATAGATTCGTTAATTAGTTTTCTATGAGCTCTTTATGGAAATTTAAGAGACCCGTATTGTTTTGTTTTTTTATTTTCCCGAAAATAAATAAAAAATAAAATTACGGGACGGGTTTCTTAAATTTCCATGATGAACTCATAGAAAAATAATAATAGAATCTACGACTCGACCGATACATATCCTGCCTGAATTGGGATGAAACGGGTCAGCAGTAGGTAAGCGAATGTAGGGGGATACATTAGCAGTGTGATCGGTGAAAGATCTAATAGAAACAGGTAAAAGAAAAAAGAAAGTATTAGAAATCCTGTTTTTGCTGCACATAATTGCATTTCCATGTTCCCAAACCCACTTCAACATTAGAACTGTTTATCGCATGAACTTGCAAGAAGTGTTAGAAAAATTTAGTTACAAGCGCCAGTCTGTTAATTATAAATAACGTAATTTTAAACTGTTTTCTTTTAAGGTTCTATGTTTTATCATATCTTGATCACAGTATACTCTTGTTCTTGTTCGAGTGAGATGATTAGAAATCTCTTTTCGCCAGTTAAATTCTTCAATCTCTTCCTTTCTGTAAGAGTTTCGAATTTATATAATGATGTTTGTTATCTTGTACAAGTAGCACGTTGGCTTAACTTGCCCGAAGTTACTCTGTTTTGTTGTGAGTGAGGAATTATTAATTCTGATACTTGATAGGGTTGAAGATTGTAAAGTCAGATTGATTTGCCTCTGAATTTTTTTTCATTTTACAATATTTATTCTTAGATTCATGTAGATAGCTGAGAATAATTAAGTTATTGTTTGTGAATTTGTGCAGAGTTAGGATACTTGACCTGCTGACATCTAATATATATTGTATGTAAGTTCTTTTTGCTTGTTAAATGGTTTATGTTGAAAACAAGCTTTTAAATTAAGAAATAAATAAATATTTGAGATTCTATGAAGCTTAGCTATTCATTCTTTGCACTTACGATATTCTGACTATAATTTACTCTAAGTTGGAGGTTATACACTGAAACATAAGGATAGAAAAGTAATTTTCTTAGTACATAAAGTTAAGTGAACAAAGTAATGAATTGCATTGACTTAAATTTAGTGTAATGACTCGGATGTGTTGGAAGTTGAATTAAACCTCAAGTTGGTGGAGTTAAAATGTGTTCATAATTTGTTTTTACATTTTAATGGTATCTTTGCGGAAGTAAAATATATTCTAATTTGGTGTTGGGTTTGCTGATTAAGAATTCTATAGATAGAGGGGAAGTGTGATATATTTTACCTAACTTTTTTACTAGTTTTTTCCTACCCTGAGAGTGTATAGGACACTGGAAGATCAGACAGTTAGTGTCTTCTATTCCAGTAGGTGAACAGTCACAGAATGAAGTATCTGAAAGGTTAATTTTATGAAGATGTGCTTCGGTAATAACATATTGAGATCTCAACCGAGTTAGTAAAATTATGGCTTGCCTGTTAGTATTTTTGTAAGCCATAAACCAAGTTTTGTGCAGACGGGTATCATTATAGAGTCTGTTTTGTTGAAATGCTATTTGTGGTGTTTATCTTTTATTATTTTCTTTATTTTGGGCATTATATCGGTACAATGTATAATAATGGTGATATTTGGCAGTTGTATTGCGTCTCGAGCGAATTTGTCAACTAGATTGTTAGAATAAGAAAATTAGTTTGACCTCACTAGTGTATTTCTACCTCTGTTTGTTTTTTGTAATAAAGTGCGTATAGTGTGTTAATTACGAATGGATTAACTTTGAATAGTTTGGAATCGATAAAATTAAGAGCTGTAATAGAGAAATTAAACAAATTTAAATACTTGGGAGCATATGTAACAAGCAAAAACGGGGTAACGGAAGAAATAAAAAGTCTTTTAGTATCGGCCAACGCATGTTTCTATTGAGTCCAAAAAGTTCTAACATCGCGATTAATATCAAGGAAATTGAAATTGAAGATATACAGAACTGTTATTCTGCCGGTAATACTTTACGGTTGCGAAAGTTGGAGTACGACCCTAGCAGATGAACATAAATTACGTGTATTTGAAAATACGGTTTTAAGAAAGATATACAGGCCGAAACGGGACGAGATGACTGGAGAGTGGAGGAGACTGCATAATGAAGAACTCCACGGACTGTACGAGTCACCAGATGATGTCAAAATAATGAAATCGCGACGACTAAGGTGGGCAGGCCATGTAGCTCGGATGGGGGAAAAACGAAGATTATATTCTATCCTGGTTGGAAGGCCGGATGAAAAGAGGCCATTGGGAAGACCGAGACGTCGTTAGGAGGACAATATTAGAAGGGATCTTCGTGAAGTAGGTGTTTGTCATGAAAACTGTCTTGATCTTGCTCAGGATAGAACGCGATTGCGAGCGTTTGTTACTGCGGCGATGAACTTACCAGATCCGTAAGCCATAGAGTAAGTAAAGTAAGTAAGTAATAGCTGATTGTGAGTCGGTAATATACTGTCAAGGGGATATTTATCTATCCTACGAAATTGCAGTAACCAACGTTTCTGTTTTAAGAAATATTTGATTAAAAATATCGATAATTATTAGTGTTCTAAATCATCATCTTCCATTGTTATTAAAAGCAGTCGATTGTCATATTTTATTACAGCGTAGATTTTGTTGTTGTTGTTAGATAAGTGAAGGATTCTTTTTCGTTTCTCTATCTAGGCAGACCAAAGAAATGGAGCTGTATCAAGAACCAGTAGTTTTCTAAACTACCCAGAAGTTACTCAATCGGACGACGGTAAGTACTTTATTTGAACATATTTATTTTAATAGACCGTTGTAATCGCATGATTGGTTTTGTAGCGGTGAATACCTAATTCGCTTACCTTCGTATAACCAGATATTTCTCGTTGTACAAATGCACAATAAAAACACTCCATTCGCACACAGTGTTTGTTGTATTCTTAGTTTTAGGTCCTTTGATAGAGAAGCTATAGCTAAAGGGATTTTATAATCCCTCTCATGGTGTCCGTCCGTCTCCAAAAATTAAATCTCAGGAACTACAAGGTTTATAGACATGCCTGAGATGTCGTTGGAAAGGTCTTGACTAAGCTTGATCAGAGTCTTTGAAACCGTTCTGATCGGTTCAGTGTTGCCAGCCCATTTTCTACAAAATCAGTTGTTCAAATTGCTTCCATTCAGTTATACCTATCTACGCCAAACTTGGCATAAACATTATCCGACACAATACCAAAAATACTGAGAGGGCCTACGTTGCCAAGCAACCCACTTAGCAGTATTACCATCCTATTTTCTATTATTTTTTCACATTGCTTCCATTATAACAGCATAGCAGCACAAAACTTTGCATAAACAAAATTTCACTCAATAGGAACATACTACGGATGTTCGCGCTCCCCAGAAACCCCATTGTCGTGGTGCCAGCCCATGCGCAAATTATATCTCATGAACCATGAGGTATGGAGATATGCATGAAGTGTCGTTCGAAAAGTCTCTGCTAGACTAGGCCAAAGCCGCCGAAACAGTCTTAATTAGTGTAGTAGTTCAGTGTTGCCAGCACATTAAAAAAACAGTTATTCAAATTGTTCCCATTCAGCTAGATCTAACTGCGCTAAATTTTGCATAAACATTGTTCGAACCAAGTATTGTGGATTTTCCCTAACCTAAACACTGCACTTATCATTGTTGCCAACTTTATAAATAATAATGCTTCCATGGCCAAAATGCCTTTGGGATTGTTAGTAGAATCGCAGCTCTAACTTATTTATGGCTTAGGCCAGGATAGGGGAGGGGATAGGATGCCAGGGCCTAAGTTGAAAGTACCACCCGTAAAATTCGTACAGAACAAAATAATAGGTGTGTTACAGTTCTTCTTTTTCTTCTTCATCATCTTCTTCTTCGGTGCTTCATTCTTCCATTGTCTCCTTCCTTCTGCCTCTATTTTCACTTTTATTTTATTTTTCTTTACTCCCCATTTTCCCCTTCATCTTTATTAGTATTATTTTACCTTTCCCGCTGATTCTTTACCCACCCAAGAAGCCTCTCATCGACTCCTAGTAACTTTTCCATTTGGTGCTTTCTCCGGCCTCTTTAGTCAGTTTCCCGCCTTCATAACCTGGCCACTCTGTTACTCAGCATCAGTTATAACATGGCGGCTCCCTAGCACCAGTGCTATATGCACATCTCCTCTCCTATTATTAAGCACACTTCTGCAAAACATTGCAGCTTTTCTTTTGTGTTTGTGAAGATTGTGTACATCTATCTTTGTACCCTAACATTTAAGATATTAAATAAGGTAGAAAAATTGTCAGGATGCACAGATAAATGGACATTAACTTCACAAACATTAAGGAAAGGTTGCAACGTCGACTGGTTGCCATTTCAGGGAATGACTGTTTTCACCGTCCTTATATATGTTACAACTGTTTTATGTACATCAGATTAAATAATATATAATGTTTTTGAAATTTCAGCGCTACGGTTTTCCGTTACGTAGAAATATAGTGTGAAATACGGAGAATTCAATCTCCTACGTCATACAACGAAAATCATCTTCTGATTGGTTTGACGTAATCAATTCGTACTATTTCCGTAGCTATATGCTTCTCCCTATGTTACGTTCCTTATTCAGAAATTTGAAGACGAAAAAACAAGAAAGAGAAAGAACATTCACATCATCACTTAACGAAATAATTAATGTACAGATCTGCAGAACACACTTCAATAAGTTAAAACACCAAAACATATTTTTAATAACTGAAATTGCTCGAAACAATGATAGGAGTCAGTCTTAACTTGCAGTGGTCTTCTTATCGCTAGTTCGTGTCGATTTTGATGTCCTGACAGTGTGGCGCAATTGGTTGGCGCACGCAACTTTTAACTTTTTATACTTTCACCTAAGGTTGTTCGAATCCTATCAAAGGCCGTGTTTCTTACATGCTTTTATTATTATTTTTTACAATGACATATTAAAACTATTCAATATATTCACGGACTACAAGTAGTACGTTAAATTGTTAACAGATGGCAGGAACGAGCACTATTAATTCATATGTTTTTAAGCTCTTGAAAAGTGTCTTACTAGCATTCATTAAAAAAAGTATACGATTGTCCGATGTAAAAGCTCACATTTTATAGACAAAAAAAAATAAAAAAATAGGCAATTCTTTTTAAATACAAGAGTTCTAAAGAACATTATTAGAAGATATCTTATGATTTAATCTTGAAAAATAAATTAGTGTTGAAGCTACCATAAATTCCCAAAGAGTTCTAGGAATACCAGAGTTCTAAACAGCATTATTAGAAGATATCTTATGATTTAATCTTGAAAAATAAATTAGTGTTGAAGCTACCAAAATATATCAGTATCTTAAGATTAAAAGTAAAAATAAATTTTAAATGAATAAAACGAACTAAATACCATCTGTATGTTAATGACAAGCAGTCGGCAGATTGATTACGTCATAACATGGCGGCGCCCGATTAAGCGCAATACTGAGACTGTTTCGAAACAAGGCTTTATTACTCTTGATAGATGCATCACAGAAAGAAAAGAAAATATTTTCCGTAGTCTACTTTAACAGAAGAATATTTTATTGCAAAAAAAAAAAAATACTACCGGAAACATCTATTCAATACTTCTGGGTCCTTTTTATGGAATATAGAAGAGTTGGAAGTGTTTTTAGCTGTGTCGAACCTGCAGATCTACAAGGCGTGCCCCAAGCTCCCCCAGCGTAGAGATCGGGTGTGCTACCACCTTGTAGTGGGATTATCAAGCAGGTGAAATTTTTCATATGTATAAAATAAAACTAGGAGGAAGGGGAAAAGCGTCCATTTATTGTAAGGAGTTCTTACTCCAACAACTGCTAAAGCAGAATATTTAATATATTAACATGATCCAATGCTGTAAACCTTTGTTCCGTATTTGACGTATAATTCAAACTGATTAGCACATGAAGTTGTTGATAACATCGTAATTATTCATTAGAACTAAGTAAAGCATTGTTTATAACATAAATATAAATAGTAAATTGTTTTAAATAAAAAATAAAATTGAAATTAAAATTATAATAAATACTCCATCACTTCGATTATAGCGTAACAATAGTGCTGCCATCTAGCGAGCATAACATTTTGGAATTTGTCTGTATTAAATTAGATTTGCATAGTAATTCATTTGATAAATATTTTTACAATTGAAATTAATTATAACTTCATTTTATCTGAAAAAATCCATAATTAATTAATAAAATAACTCATAAATGCATTGGGAATAAACCGCCACAAGGTGTAACGTTTCACCGAAGCGTGTTCATATAGTGGGACAGGTGCGCGGAGCGGCCATGTTGCCAACTCTGCTTGTTGTAGTTGTTACGGAAAATAAAATGTTGAATCCAATTTGTTTCTGTAATCTTTATACAAACTGTGTGTTGAAACTCTTCTCTGGAAAGAAAGAAGAAAAAGGTAGGTATTAGTTGGTGTTCTCCTAAAAAATAGGTTCTTTGAAACTTCGATCTGTCTCGGCCAAAAAATAATCGGATAGATGAATTGGGGTTCTTATTCAGCTTGTAAACTCCCAGCGAGTGACACAAATTATTCTGAAAATTGAAAGCTATTGCAGTGAACGGTGGGTGTTTTATTTTGTAGTTGATAAATAATATGATGTAGATTTAATAGGGGACGATATAGATGCCCTACAAAGTAACACCGATGTCTTATAGTAGAAGCGTGCGATGAGATAAGTCTACAGGTGAACATAGAGAAAACAAAATTCATGATAACAAGCCGAAACAGGGATAACGGAAATAGGTACATAACGATTAAGAATGAGAACATAGAGAAAGTAAACAAATCTAAATACTTGGGAGCACATATAACAAGCAAATACGAGATCACGCAAGAAATAAAAAGTCGCTTAGCATCGGGCAACTCATGTTTCTACTCAGCCAAAAACGCCTGTCCTCGCGATTAATATCAGGAAAGTTGAAATTGAAAATATACAGAACTGTTATTCTGCCTGTAATACTTTACGGTTGCGAAAGTTGGAGTACGACCCTAGCAGATGAACATAAAGTACGAGTGTTTCAAAATAAGGTTTTGAGAAAGATATACGAGCCGAAGCGGGACGAGATGACTGGAGAATGGAGACTGCATAATGAAGAAGTCCACGGACTGTACAACTCACCCGATGTTGTAAGAATAATGAAATCTCGACGACTAAGGTGGGCAGGCCATGTAGCTCGGATGGGAGAGAAATGAAGATTATATTCCATCGTGATTGGTAAACCGGAGGGAAACAGACTGTTAGGAAGACCGAGACGACGTTGGGAGGAAAAAAAAAGGAGATCTTCGTGAAGTAAGTGTTCGTGATGAAAACTGGCTTGTTCTTGCTCAGGATAAAATCGTATGGAGAACGTTTGTTACTGCGGCGATGAACGTGCGAGTTCCGTAAGTCATAAAGTAAGTAAGTAAGTTGATAAATGATTATTTCTTCCAGTAAAATTAATGGTAATTTACTTTTATTTCTCTTTTTCTAAGGTACTGGTGATAATGTTGCAAATCGATCGAAGTCGAATGTGAAGAGCAAAGCCAAATCACTTCAAGAAGAGATTCGAACTGGTACTTTGACAGGCAAGTGAGTAGCTTCTTTAGGTGTGGTTGTTTTCTTTGAAGTAAACCGTAGGGGTTGACAGAAGTCTCCGGTCGATTTATGTAACTCTGATACGCTGTTGTGATTATTAATCCGAGCGGAATTATGTACGTACTTCAGAACAGCATGAAAGCTTACATTCTTTCTTACGTGATTGACTGTTTGATAACTCATAGTAGTAGTAGTATCTATTTTTCAGTGAATAATTTAAAGTAATTGACAGTGTTGATAGAAGAACAACTTATAAACGAAACATTTGAATCCATAGCACAATATTATGCCGGAGGTGTGGAAATAAATGTATTTTTGAAAACTTACAATATTTTACTTACCTTGGAAATAGTAATACTTGTTGTTCTCATAATAACTGTAGTAATTCCTTCGGAAAGCGCTTTCGCCTTTTTTCGGAAGGCTTCTTCAGGCGAACGACGATTTATTGTGTTGAAATGTATGCTTTTTTCTTGGGGTGGAGGGGTTGAAAACGTAAATAAAGTGTGAGAAAGCACAAGTGTATTGAAAGAATGAAAGTTGTGTAAGGTGTTGAAATTAAACTCGCCATGTTGTAGAACATTGTCAACTTTTTTTACAATTGAAGAGTGGAAATACCAGATAGTTTAAGTGCCATTGTTTGAAAAAAAATCGCTTTTGTTCACAAGCATGTTCGATGTGCTCAACTCCATATCCTCATTATTGTTCTAAGAGCCAAACCAATCAGGAAAAGATGAAAACAATCACCATCAGGGAGCGCTGGTCTAACAGCCAATTGCCAGACTGACGAGATAATACACAAGCTCTTAGTCAGGGTCATAGTTTCTTAAATGGCGATAGAGATTTCACGATCATATAGAAAGGTAACGTCAAATCATCCACAAAAAAGTGAAAATGTCACCACACCATCTCAGATATTGTTGAAACTTCGTATGCTTATGAAATTTCTGACGCTGAGGCCAAAAATGTAAATTGTACTGAAATTGGTGGTGGTGGTAAAAAGTTATGGAGGTTCAAAGTGCGCGCGACACCCAGATTAAAATAGAAAAAAAGGATAACTTCGTTTGTATTCGTCCTAGAGACGTCAATTTTATTTTATGGTATTCAGAATGACGTGAGCTATCGTCTGGAGTGAAATGTGTACACCGCAGAGTAGCAGGTCAGGTACAGATCTCGCTTTTTGAAGAATTACAGAATTCCGAATTCAGTAATATGTAACATGTACTTGCACCATACCAAAAACTGTGATGGAGAAACAAGAAGTGGATGAAAAAAAAAAAAAGTTTTCTGAATACAACTATGCCAGAACACGTTGCGTGTACCTATTTTGTAAGCATACAAAAGTGTGAGATGGTTATTGTTTTACAGAATGAAGCCAAAATCTGGATATGAACTCTGGATATTTTTGTGCACAATGAGTGGATTTAGGAAAAATTACTAACAAAAGGACACGAAAATGATTAACGATTAAATATCAAAATGAAAGTTGCTACGTTTTGACGTGAACTTCTTCCGCATGGTTGAAACTAATTCACTTGACTTAGTACTCAGTTTATAAGTTCTTTCTGTTATTGTACTGATGTCAACTTCACAGAAAATGTGCGTCAATGGAAAACAACAGGTATTCCTGTGTGGCCAGTAGGAGGAGGGTGAAGGTCAATGCGGGTGGAGGAATTGAATGGTGCTGCATTTTAAACTTTGGTAAACTTTATTTTATATGGGCCAGTCTAGTAACTTTTGACTTCGACTCTATAAAACTAGTTAAAATCCACAAACATCCATGCCCCTGACGGGATTCGAACCCGGAACCTTCGAGATAAAAGATAAAATGAATTTTATGGGCGGTAACAGCTCTATGGCTTACGCCCGTCCCGATAGGAACCTTCGAGTCGTTGGCCTAAAAGGCATGTGCATGAATTTCTGTGACGAGTCCAACATATCACTTGTCCGTACATGCACATGCAACATAATTGTTCAGGGAAGGAAGTGTTGGAGATACACTGAACTGCTCGTCAGCACTTGTTCTTTTAGCGCTGATGGTTAATGGGGCAGTTGACTAGAAATAGTGCATACAACACATGTTCTTGGTACTTATGTTGCTAGTGTAAAGTGCTTGGAGAGGTCACTACGAACAATAGTCAAGTCAGTCACTGACACAGAAAAATATGATGCCTTCAATCTTGTGCTTGCAATACTTATACATCTTATGTTTGATTTTCCACTGGCTGGCTTTGGCCACAAATCTTTTCACCGTGCTGCCTATCGTATCACAGAGTTCATGTCCAGATTTTTGCTTCATTCTGTAAAACAATAATAAGCAATTGACACTTTTGTATGCTTACAAAATAGGTACGCACAACGTGTTCTGGCATAGTTGTATTAACAAGAACATTTTTTTCATCCACTTCTCCTTGTTTCTCCATCACAGTTTTTGGCATGGTGCAAGTACATGTTACCAGTTATCTGTACAACAATTTTTGTCACTATTAAAGGTGGAGGCGGTGATGAAATACCAGGGTGAATTCGGAATTCGGTAGTTCTTCAAAAAGCGAGATCTGTACCTGACCTGCTACTCTGCGGTGAATACATTTCACTCCAGACGATAGCTCATTTCGTTCTGAATACCATAAAACAAAATTGAAGTCTCTAGGACGAAAACAAAGAAGTTATTATTATTATTTCTCTATTTTTCATATGGCTGTCGCGCGCACGTTTAGGGCAATTTGTGCCATACGTTTGAACCTTCATAACTTTTGAATCCCACCACCTACTTCAGTACACTTTACATTTTTGGAATCAGCATTCTCTTGAGATACGAAGTTTCAACTAAATCTGAGATGGTGTGGTGACATGCCGTGGATGATCTGACGTGGAATGACCCCTTTGTTCCGCAAGACTTACACAAGATGGTTGAGTCAGCTAAACGTGTTAATTAATTTCTTGTAGTTCTGATGATTTCTTTGATGCTAAGGATACACTGTTGACATTGAAGAAATTCAACATTTTCAATGCACAATGCTCAAAGTCTCTCATATGCATGTATCATAAGAAAGAAGAAAAAAAGTAGTTATCCTCTATACTCACGCGCCGTGAACGATGCGTGGGGGATGTGGAGGTAGCGATCCACATCATCTTGACCTACGGTACGAAGTGAGATAAGGTGGTCAGTCCCACGCTCGAGCACCCTTACCTTCCCAAGGTGCCCAAGAGTACCAAGTACACTCTGGTACTCAATTTGATAGGAGGCTGAGTGCATTTCAGAGCGAGAACAGTCTTGAGCGTGCTAACTGGGATTGGAACCTGAGCCGCCCGATTCGTAGTCAGACGCGTTACTGCGTGAGCTATGGCGACTTATCTAAACGTAAAGGAAACACCGAAAAATAATTTAAGATAAAAAGTATTTATCATCAGAGGGTTAAGACTTAAGTGATAACATGTATTTCCTGTATAGCTGAAAACGTGCCATAGTCTTATACATTCATTAGTCCATTAATTAATTATGGCCGCTGACCAACAACAAAGAATAAATAGCTTAAACTTTTAAATCATCTTGTTAATTACTTGCAGTTACATGGAAACATTGTCGTTCCGTTATTCCAATATATAAAATTAACTTTAATTACTCCATAATATCGCTTTACTCTTTAAGCCCAAAAACTTTGGTAAACTTTTGTTTTTATATGGGCCAGTCTAGTAACCTTGGACTTCGGCCCGTCACGATTCGCCTTTAGCTGTTAAAATCCACACCCATTTCCCTGCCGGGACTCGAACCAGGGACCTTCGAGACCGCTCGGCCACCCAGCCGGCTCTTTAAGCCTAAGTTGGCAAAGTAGAGACATCTACTGGAGAACTCCCGAACTATTACAGCACTATTACGAAAAGTGGGCAACACGCAAAACATTCCATAATACATTAATTATTATTGTTTTCTCTTTTTTAAACTTCTTGCAAACAATGTAAAAGCATAAATAAGAAATTGAATAAGAAAATAAATTAAATATCAAGTCAGAAGACGTGATTGCCTTACAATCAAACTACTTACACTGACAGAGAACATGGGAAGTTATTCAGTGTTCTCAAAAGGGGAAAATTTATGGCTAATAGCAACAAGACTTATTATATCTGAAAGAACAGATCAGCCCCATTTGTCTGCTGGAAAAAGTAACGTTTGTCGACCATGTTGCTTTTCTTCCTGAGCAGCAAGCACTTTCAGCAGCTCAATGATTCCATGAAACAGGCAGTGGGAGTGGGTAGTGCGTATATTGATGGAAGAAGGATTCAAGAAAAACTTAATCTTTTACTATCTACGACTAACTCTGACCTGCTATAATCATAAAGGCAATGTTGTACTTCAACAGACATAGCAATTCAGACAGTAAACGGCTGAATGGCACTTAGAACCAAAGATTACTTGGTATGGCACATCGAACGTTCTTATTTATTTTTTGTGTCCTTAACCAGTCAAGTCTGGCTATTCTGTCGTATACAGCACGTCAGCACATGTGTCCTGTAGTGTCATAGAACATCATGAAAGGTATACGTTATATGAACCGTATTTGGCTTCTTTAAAATTTCCAATTTTGCACGGCATTTCCACTCTTCAATTGTTGTTAGGTCATAAGGCATTGAACTAAACGTAAATTAAATAATATTAAAAATTGAAAACTTATTTAGAAGCATGTGCATGGATGTTACTAGAATTATGTACATTTTAGTCGCAATTAACGAGAACTGTAGAAAAAAGCAATGAATATATATATATATATATATATATATATATATATATAACTAGTACAAAGGAAAGCCGGGAAGTGTGAGTACACGAAATATAGTAGTGACTTTTTTTTGTGTGTACATGTGAATATGTGTGATCTAGTGCGTTAGTAAGCTGTAAGTAATCCTTTTTTCTCCTTCATTTATATATATATATATATATATAAATAAAAATACTAAGCATTTTTAAAGCATTGTGTTATTATTATAAGTGGATATATGTATTGTGACAGAAGTGACAGTTTAAAATGTTTTTTTTAAAAAAGTTGAGGTTTGCGTTTCTGTGAAGTGAACCCGAGCTTTGTCTAGATTTCCTATGTGTATCTAATTCTGGCTTGATTCTTCACTGCTAGGCAGCGCTTTGTCATTCTCACAATTCCAATTTACTTCGTACACCCCTAATTTTTGCTTATCTTGACTAAAAATGTTGCCTATCAGAATCAGTGAACATGAAAGGCACTCCAACTCAGACAACCCAGAATTTAACCACCTTGCACAACTTTGTTACACTTTGTTTACATTTTCATAACACACACCCCTGTGCTTTTTTTGCACATTTCAACATGATGATTGGTCGTTCACCTGAAAAAGCGTTCCGGAGAAATGATCTTGTTTAGTGGTTGCTTTTAATTTTACCCTTCATTTCGTAGTTTATTTCTTTTCAATGCTGCTTCTTTAATATACAAAAGAATGTGCTGAAGAAGCAGCGATTTTACTTGGAAAGATTGAAATCAACATTGTAATTAAATGAACCTACAATATTTATGAAAAGTAGGCCCCTGCGCGTAATACAGTTATTTAACATCATCAATTGTAACTTGAAGTAAGAAAAGTGACGTTCCTTAACATATTCTTTTGATCGCAGGTTAAAGAAATTGTCAGTTAAGAAGTGGGCAACACCAGCAGCAGAGAGAACAGATGACGCAGGAATCATTGATGGATATGCACCTGATGTAAGAGCCTTTATAATTTTACCGGCTAACCCTTTTAAGTTTTGTATGTTTGTGTTCATAATCGAGACCGAAATATTTTACAGTACAGAGAGTGAGGTTTGAATTTTGTTAATTATGCTTTACTAATAATCGCTGTGTACAGAAACTTAATATATCTCTTCTTTTCATTAGCGTAGAATAATATGAGATCTTAGAAAAAGTACATTTATAGGCGATAAGGAGATGATGATCATATTTCATCATCATCTGAACTGAATCTACACCAGTCGCAGGCTAGTCATGTTCCATATTTCATTTCTCCAGTCCTTGTTCCACCTTTGTCTCTATCTTTGGCTATTTTCAGTAATTTTTACGAATTTTATTTGCGTTTATTGTAATTGATTTCTGTGACTTCCCTTCATGCTAGTACTTTGAAACTTAAGGAAAGTATACCCTCCAAAATTATAAATTCAGGTTCATTTAAAATATGTATAATTTTATTCCTCCTATCGGCTTGAATGATGCTACCAGATTTTTCTTTGAGGGGGGGGGGGAATTGTGGCCTTTAGGGATCTCAGGCGCAGGCCGAAATAGAGTGGGGAAGAGCCTATTCGAAGGTAGTAGGTCAGAGCCTAGTTTGTAGGTACCAAGTTATGATGTGATTGAGGAAAAACCTCAGTCTCAGTCAGGATAGGCGGCCGGTGGAATCGTCCTAGGACCTTCCGAATGCTAAGCCAACACACTACTACAGAGCTACGACCGCTTTCAAATTCTAATAATAATCATTATATTGAATACCTAACGGGGATAACATATCCGGCTTACTTAAAAATAAAAACAGCGAACCTCAGTGAAGTTTACGGAATTTTTAATTGGAATTTAATTGTAAGACCTTTACGCAACTTTGGCTCAGGTCAAATGGATGATGATGGGAGAACTGGTGGAATGAAGAAAGTGGGAGGAAACTGGAGAACCCCGAGAAAACCCATTCATACGGTGTTTGTCCACTACAAAGCCCACATGACACGAGCCGGGATCGAACTGGGAACCCCACGCTCCAGACGTGAGCGCTCTACCACTGAGCCACCATGTGAAGTTCATGGATAATACAAGTATATCCATACTTGTATATCCAAATATTTCCATACAAGAGTCGAGGTCTTCCTTCAGTCGTCGGAAATAAGACAAGGACATACGCATAATTGGAGAGGGTAAAAGTGCAGTGGGGTGGATGCAGCAGATGGTAGGTGGTTGGATGCAGAATTTTAAAGATATGGTTGCTGCATCTCTGTTAACATCTTCAAAGTGAACAAAGTGGCTTTCCCACTGCATTTGTACCCTCTCCAATCATCCTTATGTCCTTGTCCAATTCACGACGACTGAAGGAGGGCCTGAATTTTTGTCCCAAAATATTTTCGTTCTTCTTGTTAATAGTTGTATTGTCTGTAAACTTCATGAGCTTCTTGAAAGGTAAGTCAGATACTCAGTATTACTTTACGTAACAACAGGTTATTTGGCTCTCGCTCTTTGTCTCAACTGGATTCAAACCTAGAAAGGAGTCACTTCAATGGAACTTAGTGCCTCAGACTACTTGCTCTGCTCTCTCCGCTTGAACTTTTTTTTATTTCTCTTGGTGAGACTTACATTTCGGCTTTGTTCGTCCGCATCTTTCTACTCGTCGTTGGAAAGGTCTCGACGAATCGAGTTGAATCCCGTATACATCTTTCAGATCGGATGAGTAAGTTCCGAAAATAGGGGGCCGATTATCAACTTAGAAACTACTAGGGCTAGGAAGGTGGACGAGATGTCGTTCAAAAGGGCAGTAGGGCTACGAAGATTGGCATAAACATTCGACACAATAGAAGAATATTTAGGGTGGGCCAGTCAGTGTTGCCAACCTATTTTCTTTCAAATTCAATTTTTGAAATTGCATCCATTACGTTATACCTAACACCACCAAACTTGGTATCAACACATTACAAAAATACTGTAGTTCTCACCGTCCCATACACCTCAGTCCAATTTTCTTCCGTACATTTCATGTAAATGCATCAAACTTGGCGTAAACATTATACGAGACAATAGAAAATTACTGTTGGTGTTTGTTTCTATGCAACTCAGTTATCAGTGTTACAACCCCCCTTTTTTGTTATAAAAAATGAATGTTTGTGGCTCTGAGCCTTTCGCAATTGTTAATAGAATCGCAGCACTAACTGATTTTAGTTGTAGTTCTGACTTTTAATTTATGTTGTAGCAATGGCTGTAGTTTTATTGCTGTATAGGGGAGATGGCTATTTCATTTGAGCAGACTGTTTCATTATTTAGACACTTTCAAAAGCTTTATGTTGTAGTCTTAAATATTGTAAGAGAGGCTTAGTAAATTAGAAATTTATGTACACTCAGATTTAGAAGAATTGGTCGATAATATTTTCACAGCACAAAATCTGCCTTAGTATGGAAGTAACTAAACCAATATTCAGTGTGAATGAAAGCAGACATTTCATTGGTTCAGATTGCAATCCCATCAGTGTTGTCGAATTCTTCATTCTTTTTGAACTTAGAAAATTTTATATGGGTATGTAAATGTACACCATTAGTACGTGGGTAACCGTACGGTCTAAGGCGTTAGGCCAACGACTCAAGGGCCCGGGTTCGAATCCCGGCAGGGGCATGGATATTTGTGGATTTTAAGTGGATGTAAATGGGCGAATCGTGACGGGTCGAAGTCAAAATTGTTACTAGACTGGCGCATATAAAATAAAGTTTACATGTGTGTGTTCGTGTTTGTGTGTATGTTTGTACATGTGTGTGTTACATTTAAAAAAAAAGTTCACTATAATTAAGCAAATAGTATACACCTTAATCTATACATGAAAAATGTTAAGGTTTCGCATACTGGTTCATTGTTCCGCGTCTTGTTTTCTTCATAGAGATTTTCACAAATGGAAGTGAAAGTTTGAAATCTTTAAAGTAATGAGAATTCATCAATTGAAAAATAGAACTGTTCAGTATTGCTTTCAAGTATCATTTTCCATATGAAATACAAGGTTCATTTAATAAATAACCAGAAATACGTTTTTGCAGAATATTTATTACAAGCACCAAAATAACTAC
>JAGDQP010000706.1:126288-147078 GCA_022664845.1 Lepisma saccharinum
AAATAAATCACAGCCATATTCAATCCACTAGTGGATGAGGCCTCTCCCCGAAGGGAGGAGTTGGTCTACTGCTCCCACTCTGACCAGACGGGTTATATATATATTTTGGACGCTTGCGTAACCATTGATTCACCGCTGACTGGACTTCCGCGTCATTCTGGAACCTCGATCCTTTTAGTGCATCTTTCAGTGGGCCAAAAATGTGGAAATCTGAAGGTGCAAGATCGGGCGAATATGCAGGATGGGGTAAACACTCAAACTGTAGCTTCTGAACGGCAGACAATGTGCCATCAAAACGTCTCACTTTCATTTCCGGTGTCAAACGTTTCGAAATCCACCTCGCAGACACTTCCCTTGACGATAAGGTGGTCTGATCCTGCACGTATCTCTATCTTTGAAGTAATTTCACTTACATCCCTACGCCGGCTTCTACTTTAGCTTCCCGTAACTGCAGTGAAAGAGCGACCTGGACACGGTGAACCTTTAGCATTGTCTGTGCCCTGCTTCAACTTCTCAATCCACTCAACCAGTTGTCACCATATTTCTATCGCTATCACGCCTTCACGCAACAAAAATCTCACGGAACGTCGCTGCTCCAGCTTGGTGCACTTCTTAAGGATACCGTCATCTTGTGTAACTGTTTCCCACGTTCCGTGCCCGAGGCAGGCGTGCTAGCCCTAGCTGTGAATAGCTCCAAAGATGCCTCCACAAAATAACACGCATGTAACCATCATGGTGGTACTTTAGACTTGTTATACTACTTTTCCGGTTATTTATTGAATGACCCTTGTACGTTTCGCACAATTTAGGAATACGCACATTTTCCCAGACTATGTTCATTGCACATCTCTTACCTGCATTACCGTAAAGTTCATTTTCTGTAGATATTTTATTTAGTATCTCGTGTTCTGACAGTAGAAAAACGTTTCAATGTTGAATGTCCACTTTGTGTTTTGTGTGTTGTTTGACTTTTCGCTGTGCCCTTCCACCAGTGACTAATCTTTGAAAGGAAAAGGATAAGGCTAGAATACTTTTTCAGGATCCTGCAATAACAAGAGCAGAACTACAACATGCATATCATATCATGAATGTATGTGGCCAAAAGTTGATCCAGCATTTGTCCACTTTACAATCTGCAATTCCTACAGCAACACCACCAGTTCAACAAGCATTCACTGGTATCTATGAGGTGAGGAGAAACCCTTTATTTTATCGCATGTGTTATGCTCTAAAATGTTGTGTTTGTTAGCTTTTTCGTGTTCTGTAGGTGACCGCTGCTTCCGAATGTCGCTCTCTGCAATCGTCGGTGACCAACAATCAGAAATTGCGTGCTGGTAGACATTTTCATATGTTTTTCATGTTTCCATCTGTAGTATTTATTCTCTTATTTTATATGGCGGGGATTAATGTTTTACGCTTTTCTTTCCACTTACAAGGGAACTACGTCAGCTGATCCGTCTAGACTTGCAGGAACTAGTGATTTTTCCACTTGGTTTTAACTTGAATTTGCTACAATGACATCCATAGACGAAGAGGAATGAAACGTTTGAAAAAGCAACCTCGATTTGCACAGAGGAAAACATAAATCCTGAAAGCACTGCTGCTGGAATCTGACTCAGCCTTTAGGTAATGGCAGTAGGTAAACGGCTTCAACTGGTGGGAATAGGAGCATCATGGCCGCCATATAATTGACCTGAATTCAAGATGGCGGTTTCCAGAATGGCAGTCATGATGCTCATACCCCCACCAGACGCAGCCCTTCACCTGTTGCCATTGTTCCAAACGTAGGTCAGATTCCTGTAGCGGTTTTATTATTGGAAGTGTCTTCAGGACTTATATTTTACCCTGCACAAATAAGCACAGATCGACATTTCTAAAAGTTCTTATTCAACATTCAAAAAATCTGTCATTTTCGCACATTAACGTGGTGCAAAAAGGACATTTATAGCAGTTAATTGATGATGAATTCTGTATAAAGGAGTGAAAAGAATTCATACGTAGATGGAAATGTAGTTAGTGACACAGAATGTTTCAGTCATAAACGGCAATGTTTCACGAATTTATTCCCTATTGTACAAAGGTCAATATGTTCATCTGCGTATTTAAAAAGAAAAAGAGAACTAGTGGCACCCAGAGTTATCGAGGCATTGTCACAAATAATAGTAATAATTAAAGTGATACTCAAAAGATGTTGTTTGGCCAGTGGATAAGTACGAAGTTCCCTTACAAGAGAATCCCCACAAAAGCATTTGCTTTTAATGGAAGTGACGACGAAGGATAGATAAGTTATGTAAATGCCGAATGGCCGGTGCTCAGTTGGTTGAGCATTCACTTCGCCTTTGAGGGGCTCTGGGTTCGATACCAGTGACCGACCATCCTGATAGGTTTATTTAGGGTTTTATCCTGTCATACCAGACAAATATCAAGATGGTACCTTCAACTTAGACCCTGGCGAATTCCTTCCCGCCTACTTTTCGCAACCATATCCTCGCCCTGAGCCATAGATGCCTCAAAGCCATAAATCATGTGAATTAGTTGGTGAATCACTGAGTACATTTTCATTTGTGATTCGCTAAGCCTTAACTTCATTACGTCTTGTGTAACGATGCCGTGGTAACTTCGGACGCCTCTGGTTCGAAAACTACGTTTTTTTTGTTATTATTATTAATATACAAAGATGAATATAATCAGTTGTCAACTGAACAGTAGAAGGAATTTATCCTAAAATGTTGTGTATTTTTTAAACACCATCTGAGTCTGTTCCCACAACATTCGGGGAAATATGTAGGTAGATATACAGTCCAGAACAAATAAGTGAGTACCTTGTTTACCTCTTTGGGTCCAGCGTTGTTAAGTGGAGTTTTCATTTCATCAGGTTTTAGCGTCCATAAAACCATGCCAAGTATACGGGGATGGCCATTTGTTCATCCCGAATGTACGTGATCCAATGTGCTTAAAATATTATCTAGTCATTTTGCGGTGCTACTGCTTAAATGATTAAAATAAATGTACTTATGTATTGTCATTTCTTTCTTCCTTGAGCATAAAAAATAAGACGTGTGTTATTTTTGTGGGAAGTAGTAGTCCCATTTGTGTACTAACAAGGCACCTCCATCGTACTGAATATCGTATAGGCTTGTGTTGGGGCTTTATATGTATTTAACTATGTAAAAATTGTGTAATCTGAATGTTTAGTGACTGAGTGAACTGTAATTCAATTAATTCTGGCTGTAAAGTTAATCTAATTATAAATATTAGGCATAGAATTATTGTTTTTTTTTTTTTTTTTTTTTTTTTTTTTTTTTTTTTTTTTTTTTTTGCACCAAATCATTATCATCGTAAGGTGCCAACTGTAGGTTGGGTCCGCTTTTTCATTAGGCTTTATTCTTACACAGTTTCAACTCGTTTCCTTCCTTTCACTCCCATCCTTCGTCTGCCATTCCCTTCACCCACTGACTCTCAGTCCCTTTCCATTCTAATACCTTCGTTGATAACCTTTCTTCATTCATCCTTCTTTCTATCCGACCCTTTCTACTCCTAGTTGTATATTTCTGCCCCTGTCCCTTCAAGTGATTCCCAACACACTTCTCAGAAATCTCAACCGCACCTATGTCTCATTTTCATCGTCTATGTTTCATTCGTGTGTCACTATAGGCTCAAAGAACGTTTCGTATAACAGGGTTATAAGGTTATTTTTTCGTACTTTCAATTTTTAGTTTATGAACGGAAATTTTCCAACGGTGTCTCATCTGTAAAGGCAAGTAATAAAAGTTCTGTTGTATTTTCACGTGGTCGAACTGCACACCGGTACACCCACCGTTCGCCCAGAGGTGAGCCAGAGAGGAGGAAGGTAACGTGTTAGTAAGTATTTCCTCTTGTAGACGGCTGGTAGTGGTCACCACAATGAAACGGTTACGTCAGTGAGAGAAGATCAAACATGGGAATAGTAAACAGCGTTATACGGCCTGTACAGTTGAAACTGGGAACGAACTGCAGTGTAGGAAAAATAATATGCCAGGCATTCGGTAGGGATGTGATAAATGAGCGGACAGTACAAGAGTTATTCAACAAATTTGTGGACGACATGGAATCCCTGAAGGGCGTCCACAAGCCATAGACATGGAGACGCGAAAAGTGGCTATTTGAGGCTGGTAATGGCCAAACATGTGAAGCATTCAGTTGCGATGCGGAATCCATTCAACACCATCTCCATCAAGTTGGAAGATGAGTCCCACATGAGTTCAATGTATTCTGCGCTTCGCATATCACCGCCAGAGGATACCAAATTTTTAGTAAACTGACGTTGTGCTATTGAAAAAGAAAATTTCTGTTATGCGTTTGCAATACTGTCAATCCAGGGACATAGTGTTGATTACACGTAGATGAAACAGAAGAAAGGTTACAACAACAAATGAAAAAAAAAAAAAAAAGCGTAATCGGGAATAAAGCTATGGATGGTTCAAACTACCAAATCAAACTTGGTAGGGAGTAGGGTAAATCAGGAAACCACCAGAAAGCATAACTAAAAGTGCTTTCGTCCATCAAGACTGACGCAGTGGCCAAAAGTTTGATTCGAAAGACTAAGTGTGATTTTAAGTCGGATAAAACATGTTTATTTGTAAATTGCTTGAAATAATGGAAAACAAATACGCATGAATGGTCACTTGAGAGGGAGGAAGAGCAGGGTATTTCCAGACTTTTCAATCAACTACTCATACTAATGTCACATCTCATTGTCTCTATCCAAAACACATTTATGACTTCAATGTATTTCTGGTGAAGTTCTAGCACCATTGTTATGTTACATCACCCCCTTCCCATTCCAAATAAAGCCTAGCAAGATTCAAGATGGCAACCATGACAAACGTACCCTCTAAAAGATAGCGCACTGACCCAGTATCTATTCATGCGTATTTGTTTTCCATCATTTCAAGCAATTTACAAATAAACGTGTTTTATCCGACTTAAAATCACACTCTAAGTACGTATTCTTTCGAATCAAACGTCCGTCTTTATGGACGAAAGCACTTTAAATCATGCTTTCTGGTGGTTTCCTGATGTACTCTATTCATCTACCAAGTTTGGTCGAAAAAGCAGTTTGAACCATCAATAGGTTTACTTGTAAGAAGGATACACACATTTATGAGGTCGCCAGACCAACTTCTTCTTGTTGTCCTGGTAAAAATCATGATTCTGCCGATTGAACCATTTCGTGGCAGCTGTCTTGACTTCATCGTTGGACGAGAACTGTGTTCCACACAAGTGCGCTCTCAGCTGAGAAAAAAAGTTACGGGGGGAGGGGGGGGGGGCAAGTCTGGGCTGTATGGTAGTGACTCCACACATCCATCGCACCCGAAACATTGCAGCAACTGTTGAGTCTGGCGGGCCGTGTGGGCTCTGGCATTGTCATGAATGAAGACGACACCCTCAGTCAACATGCCTGGCCGTTTGCATCTGATGGCTTCATATAACCGCGTTAACGTGGCATAAAACCAAACAGCACTATTAATCTGTCCACAAGAAGCGTAATACACCTCACGCTTCCACGACAGAACACTTCCGCAAGCGTCTCGCCATTGCTGCATTGGCTACTACTCAACTGACGGTTAACGTGTAGTTGTCGAACCTCGCTACGCGTATATAACGCCATCTGTTGTACCTCTGGTAAAACTAGTTACCTACCTCTCCTACTTCGTGCATTCATAGAATGCTTGTTGTAATTTTTTCTTAATCCCTCCACGTACAACTTACCTGTCTGTCTGGTTATTTACAAAGTTATAAATTGGAAATGTTCCGTAAAACTTTGATGCAATAGTATTCGCTTCTTTCAGGTTTGCCAGCTGTTAACTGCACACCAGAACCACTTTGACGTTGAGCCAGCGTTTGAGGCAGGCGAGGTGAGAACGCGAGCAGTGCCACCCAACAAGTTGTCGCTGTATTCGGAGAAGGAAAAGAAGACTTTCCGAGTGTTGGCGCCACCGCGCAGTGACGTTGCGATGGAACTATTTAAGGAAACCCAAGGGATGGGAGAAGTCCAAGGAGCCCCGGTGCCTAATCCGTTGGTGTTGAACGAATCACCCGATAGCACAAGCAGCCAGTGAATTTGTTACGCAGAGAAGATGCTTTTGAGATTTTTTTTTTTAGTGGCCTGTATTTTCAAAGGTTTGATATTGTGGATTGTTCACTAGTCAAGAGCGTATTTGAGATATTACTTTGAAGACTGTGAATGTGAAAATAATGCTTACTCTCAGAAATACAAGACATTATAATAATTATTATTATGAATGTTGTTGGTACTTTTATTCTTAGAACTTTTTTGTTATATTTTATTCTCGTTGATACGATTATAGTCGGTGTTTATCGCTAGCTTCATTCCATTCTGTTGGATCTCCTCCTTTCCTGTACGTCCAAAGAAATAAACATGCGGCAGTTGGAAACTCTTAATTTCAGGTTCCTAGTATTTTTTTGTGAATGGAAAATACGTAAATGTTTTATTTTGTAGTGGAAAATGCATTCCATACAATGTTTAGTGCGATGTGGAAGCCTCGAATAACGTGTATTGTTTTGCGGTCAAAATAAATATTTTATTGTACGACATTTGTTTTTATTATGAGTATGTAAAAGGTTGTTTTAGGTAACAGATAAAGTGAGACCTAAGAATGCTGTAATAACACAGTGTATAGGCTCTGTTTTAAACAGGAATATTTTGATCCACTATCAGAGAGAGATTGCGGAATGTCAGAATGAGATCTTCAGTGTCCGATGTCATTGTACTTGAAATGGTGTCAGTCCGTCCGAAATCGTCCAGCATGGTTCAAATAGGTATTCTTTTATATTCATTTCCACCGATTGATTCACCCTCGCAGTACTAAGATGGGGTCAATTTGACCCCAGCTGGACATTTTGTAGTTTTTTTTTTTTGCGTTTAAAAAATGTATGCTAAAATTATTTTCTAGGAATTCTCCTATCAAGGTCTCTCTTATAATTTTGTCTCAGTTTAATTTGTTTGTTTGTTTATAGAAGGGATCACATTGGCCCCATCTTAGGCAATCATGGGATAAATGAAAGTTTTCAATCATTTATTTGGTTTTGAGAGGAAGAAAGAAAGTTTTTGGCAGAATGCCAAATGTAGTTCACTCGATGGCGCTGAGGGTACGGCATTCCCATGCAATCGAGTGTAGGCCCCTCCCTCATTTCGTTAGTTCCTGCTATGTGTTCGGTTGTGTGTACATTTGACTGTTCAACGACAGGAATCGTGACGGTTTGACTACCGAGGAGGCACATGCTATGTTATTTGATGACGATTCTGATGAATCAGTGGATTTAGGTGGTGAATCTGATGCAGAGCCTGAAATTGTAGAAGAATTGGCAAATTCTGAAGGTAGTAATGGAAGCAATGCATCACCACCATTTTTTTTCATAAAATGTTATTGTTTTCCACTTGAGTTTGGTGCTAATTTAAATATTCGTAATTTTGTGGAAATTACGTTCTGCCCTTTCTAATAAATGTTCTTTGCCAGTATCATATCAATATTTTATCTTTTGATCAGTTTTCTGGCATTAACATTATAAATAGCTATGGGGTCAATATAACCCCGTCGTAGGCATTTAAATAATATTTTGATCTTAGTACTGCGAGGGTTAATGGCAGCCATATTTGGATTTGGCGCATGTCAAAATTTGTGTTTGCAGACGTTTACGAAATTTGTAATATCAGAGGACATTCAATCGAAAAACATTGTTTCCTTCAAAGTCTGCTTGATCATATTAGTCCTCTGGATAAAACGAGTCAAGATGGTATCCAAATGTGATTGCCGGAAGAGAAAAATAAAAATCCGTTGGTTAAAGTTGATTTTTTGTACACGATTACATATCAAAGGATACTGAAGGTGTACAGAATATGAAGCCTCATTTATGGTTCCTTAACTTTTTTAAACTCTGAAAATTCGTATTTTATGATCATTGGAGGCTTAATATCTTAACAATTACTGAGGGACCAGATATAAATGTATTTTTATTTTCCACACGTTATGCACTTCTATAAGGAAAACTACGGTAGAAATGTTTCAAAAAGGGAAATTTAATTTAAAACTCCACAAGAAAGAGGTGAACCCTAAGCATGATATGATAGGAATGGCTATCACTTGTCTTTCTTGTGGGGATAAAAATTAAAATACCCTTTTAATCATTCTTATATAAGTGATAGAAATATTTTAAAAAATTGAAAAAGTTAAGCAACCGTGGTGGACGATTTCAGGTGGACTGACCTAACTAAACTAACTCATTCACTCTATGGCTTATGGAACTCGCAAGCTCATCGCCGCAGTAACAAACGTTCGCCATTCGATTCTATCCTGGGCAGTATCAAGCCAGTTTTCATCACGAACACCTACTTCTCGAAGATCTCTTCTAATATTGTCCTCCTAACGACGTCTCGGTCTTCCCAATGGCCTCTTTTCATCCGGCCTTCCAACCAGGATAGAATATAATCTTCGTTTTTCCCCCATCCGAGCTACATGGCCTGCCCACCTTAGTCGTCGCGATTTCATTATTTTGACATCATCTGGTGACTCGTACAGTCCGTGGAGTTCTTCATTATGCAGTCTCCTCCACTCTCCAGTCATCTCGTCGCGTTCCGGCCAGTATATTTTTCTCAACACCTTATTTTCAAATACACGTAATTTATGTTCATCTGCTAGGGTCGTACTCCAACTTTCGCAACCGTAAAGTATTACCGGCAGAATAACAGTTCTGTATATCTTCAATTTCAATTTCCTTGATATTAATCGCGATGTTAGAAGTTTTTGGACTGAATAGAAACATGCGTTCCCCGATAATAAGTGACTGTTTATTTCTTCCGTGACCTCATTTCTGCTTGTTACGTATGCTCCCAATTATTAAAATTTGTTTACTTTCTCTATGACCTCATCCCTAATTCTTATGCTCTTATTTCCTTCATTCAACAACAAAGCAACACCGATGCCTTAGTAGAAGCGTGCTATGAGATAGGTCTACAGGTAACATAGATAAAACAAAATACATGATAAGCTGAAACACAGGTGGACTGACCAGATACAAAATGGGCCATTAAGGACCAAACACAATTAGTTTTGTGATTTGTATTCAAAGCTCATTGTCTTGTTAGTATGGTGGGTCGCACAGTAGTTGTTAACGAACACACATTTGTTTGGTCCTCCCAATTAATTTTCTTCTTTGTGGAACACTTTACGGTTAGGAGGCGAACTTCTTTCTTCCTGCAACGAATGTTTCCACACCCTCTTCACCTCTTTTAACGTTTCTTCAAAGTATTTCTTGGTTGACGAAAACCGAAGCTTGCAAAATTTCTTCCTTCCTTTGCCATTTTAATTCGCTGATTTATTGTCTAATTCCTTACAAGACTAAGTTCAACTTACAAAGATATATTGACAATCGGCATGGTGAACCGATAGTGGTTTGCCATTCCCTTCCATCGGATGAAGATATTCTAAGGACGGGAGCTACAGTTTAACATGGGTTCTCAAGCACTTACGTCCCCATCGGGAATCGCACCCGGGACCCCTTTATTTCAAGGCAGCGAGCGTTACCACTCATTATAATACTGATTAATACGGCCGAATGTTCAGGATTTTATTTTTTTCTACCATACACGTGTTAAACTGACGATTATTTTCATTAAAATGAAATAAGTACAAATAAATTTCAACTACAAACATATTTTCTTTTACTGTTAAGGATTTATTGAACATAAAGATTTATATCGATCCCTACTCATACCATGTGGGCTTTGTAGTGGACAAACACCATGTGCGTGGGTTTTCTCAGGGTTCTCCTGTTTCCTCCCCCTTTCTTCATGCCACCAATTCATCCCATCATCATCCATATGGCCTGAGCCAAAGTTGTCTAAAGGCCTTACAAACTAAATTCATAGTACTTGCAGCAGCAATCACAAATACGAGGCGAGTCCGGAAAGTATGTACCGTTTTGAAAAAAAAAATTACGAAAAGTTTGTTTCAAGCCAAATTTATTTTTTACATGAAAGAGCACACCTTAAACTATTATTCGACATAGTTGCCACCAATGTTCAAACACTTGTCCAAACCTTCTGCACGGAAACTTCCCGCCAGTGAAGACAACCATAACTCCACAGCGTGTTTTGCGTCGTCGTCACTGTCAAAGCGCTTACCGCCGAGCTCGCGCTTCAGGTGCAGGAACAAGTGGTAGTCCGATGGCGCCAAGTCGGGGCTGTATGGCGGGTGGTCCAACTGCTCCCAACCGAACTGTCGGATTAACGTTTGGGTGGCATCAGCAGTATGGGGACGAGCATTATCATGGAGCAACACAACACCTGTACTGAGCATTTCTCTCCTTTTGTTCTGGATTGCACGCCGAAGTTTTCGCAGCGTCTCATAGTATCGTGCCGCATTGATGGTTTCAACCCTGGGTAAGAAGTCAACTAGCAAAACCCTTTTCCTGTCCCAAAACACTATGTACATGCGTTTTTGTGCTGACATTGTCGTTTTAAACTTCTGCGTTGTGGGAGATCCTGTGTGCCGCCACTCCATTGATTGATGTTTCGATTCTGGGGTGATATGGCGAACCCACGTTTCGTCACCAGTTGGTTTAAAAAGTCCTCTCATTCAGTACTGTAACGGGTAAGGAATGTCAAAGCACTGCCAAGTCGTTTGGTTTTGTGGACGTCTGTGAGCATTTTCGGAACCCAGCGGGAACACAGTTTGCGATAACCTAAGCCGTCGGTAACAATCTCATGCAAAACAGTTCTCGAAACTTGAGGTAACTCATCTGACAGCATTGTCATTGTGCGCAGTCTATTCTCACGCATTTTTGCATCCACTTGCCTCACCATTCACAACAGAAGGCCGCCCACTTCGTGGTTCGTCGTGGACATTTCTCCGCCCTTCATTGAACTGCCTAACCCACTTTCGCATCATTCCATCACTCATTGCATTTTCATCGTAAGGCTCTACAATTTGACGATGAACTCGGCCGGCTTAACGTTCCTTGCATTCAAAAACTTGATCATAGAACGAATCTCACAGTCGGCGGGGTCAGCAATTCGTTTCAACATGGTAAACGAGCGCAAGACACAGTACACTCGCGACAATTCAACCGTACTGGCGTCAGTGGAGAGGCACTGAACCAGTGCAACTAGCGCGGAGCGCCTACACTAGCGCTGCGGTGGCGTTCCAACGAACTGGTGCATACTTGCGGGACACTGGCGGGAAATTTTTTTGAGGAAGGTTTGGACAAGTTAGTCACCTACTCTCACAAGTGTTTGAACATTGGTGGCAACTATGTCGAAAAATAGTCTTTCATGTAAAAATAAATTTGGCTTGAAACAAACGGTTTTCGTATTATTTTTTTTTCAAAACGGTACTTACTTTCCGGACACGCCTCGTATCTATATTAAATATGAACTGTATCACATGAAATCTGAAACCGCAGTCTGTTGGATTACAGCAAAACTAAAATTGAATTTCTTTTTAACGCCGCACACTTTGTTGTGTTAAAATTAATAGTTTTGCTTTATTAAAGCAGACTATGTACTAGAACGTACGTGGATACCACCACAAACTATGCAAGACTTCCACACGCCTAATGAAAACAAGAATTTAATTTTGTTGGAAGACCTTTAGGCAACTTTGCTGTTTTCTTGTTTTTGTTCGGCTTGAGCCAAAGACTGGAAAAAAAAATTAAAAATAAATGCACATTCGTGCACGTTTCTCCTTTTAACAGCAGGCGTTTCATGAAACGTAAACTTTTTTCTGAAATGTTTAATTTAGCTTCATTTAGGTTTTTAACTCATGTTAGCCGTTTGTAGGGTTTACACATTTGATTAAGAAATGGCTGACACGAAAAGATAGTGATGTTAGCCAGTAAGAAATAAAATAGGTTAAAACAAGAATCCGGACCCTACTGATTATTGTACCGTACCCGAAAATAATAACTCGCAAATGAAATTCTAACAACTTTTTTTCGAACCTGAAACAATCGTTATCTTAAGAGCCAAATCGCCGATTGATTGGAAGCGACTTTCCATATACATCACCTAGTGCAGCAACTTAGAGAGAGTATAATACCCGAAATTTCTATCATCAATGAAAGTCTAACATTTTTTTTTTCAAAACTTAAAACATTCGAGGAGGAAATTATAATTAAAGAAATTCTTACAAATTTATTAAATTAATTAACAGTAAAGCACTAAGATTAATCGCGTTGAAAATTTTTCTATACGTTTTGTCAGTGGGAGAGTTAACTTGCAAGTGATAAAAGGCCTGGCGTTTTCTGTTTATGTTCACGGCTGATAGCTACGAACTGGAGTGCCATCTAGGAGTCGTGTGAAATGCTCCATCTTTTTTTATTTTTTTTCATTTTTTCACTAATTTCCACAATTTACGGTTGGTGACTTATCAATATCTTTACACTTTTCAACGAAACACGAAATTTCACAATATAAAATTATATTTCTTGAAAATGTGAAGTATCGATTATTTCAAATTGATAAAACATGGCAATTAAACTGAAAATCATTTTTTTTAACGTGATTATTCTTATTAATAATGCTTTACTGTTAATTAGTTCATTAAATTTGTAAGAAGTTTCATAAAGATAACGAATTTTTTAAATACGAAAAAAGTAATGTTAGGATTTCATTAGGGGTTATAATCTTTGATATTAATAAATAACCACCGGCGTTACAGACCGATATGTCCTGAGCCTGGCACAACGCCATCTGTCCGCGATTGGTGGAACTGTTTGTGGTCAGCTCTGCGCGTCACCTAGCCATGAACAGGCGTATTAGGGGCTTTCTAGACCGAGTGGCCGTCACGTCTTGATTCGCTTGACTCTCCAGTTTTCCTCATGACGCTGAGTGGACGCCGTAAAGTGGGACTCCATCCGGGAATTGAACCCGGGACCACGCGGACATGAGTCAAACGCTCAAACCACTAGACTATGGAGCCCCTAATCTTTGTGTATTATAAACAGTATAAGTTGCTCTATTCGATCGTGTATATGTCCTTCCTTCCGGCGAATCAGCTACTTGGTCCACTCCCGGGTTAGTCGAAGAATCTAATGTAACTATCATGCCATGCATGGATCATGACCAAGGAGGCTGCTTATCAGAAGGTTCGGAAGAAGACTGCATTAATACACTTAATTTACATGACTTTCCATATTGGTCTATAAGGGGCCTAAAAAATAACCTTTTTTTCTGGTAAATTTCTTTTTATAATTGTATTATAAATTGTGAATATGAGGTTAAACTAAAAAATAGGCATTTCGCCTGTTATATTATTCACAGTTTGCAACACTATTTTCTATGCTTTACATTTGATGTTTATCATTACTAGCTGATCATAAAAATTCAATAAACTTGCCGTAGGGCGACTTGAAAAATTACACTAGGTTAGCAACACGAAAATTGTCAAATTTCATCTCGTGATATCCACGGTTATAATGCAAATTAACTCCAAAAAATAATTTTACTGTAATCCATCTCTTATTTTATAGCGAAATATTCATTTTTATTTAACATTAGCCGCGTCCCCGCCCGCATTTTTTGAAACTATAGTAACCGTAGGGGGGCTACTTGAAAAATTCAATTAGGTCGGCATCACTAACAACTGGGTGCTATAATTGTCAAGAACATTTCAGACTTGGATATAGTCTCAGAGGAGAGAAAAATAATTTTCTTTTCTAATCTCTCTTCCAAATGCATGAAAAGTAAACAAATATAAACAGATGAGTGAAAATGGTTATTTTCTCTCCAACACACTGAAATCAGTTGTGAAATTTTGTGTACAAGTAGCCTTCCCTATCTCCACTAAGCTGAAAACTAAGAACGGTACAAATATTTTGCAGAGTATTTTTGTCTTACAATTAGAGACGTCTCCGTGGACGCCAATTTTCGTTCATCCTGAATACTCATTTACACCTACGAACTCTTATTAAAACCGAAAGTTCCATCTGCTAGATTTGCGTATAGGAGTTCGAAGGGCACCTCACTGGGTTTTAACCATTTTTTTGTTTGCATGCAGGAGACTGACACCATTGTTTGTTTGTTTTTTTATTGTAAAGCGTAACCAATAATTTCCCTGTGAAATAAATATGTTCAAGTTCATTATTTTTTTTTCTTGTTTCTTCTCAAAAAGTATTGAGTGAAATTATTTCAATTACTTTTACGAGCAAAAACACAAATTTTCAGAAGTTCCGCGGCACACCTGTTGAGAACCACTACTATAGCCCAAGTTCAAGGATGATGTCCTTCCGTTTCAAGAAATTGAGTCACCCTTCTTCCACATACATCGAGCAATGTTCGTGGTAAAGAACTGACAAGACTCAACCCCATGTGCCTTCCCACTCCTAAATTTAAAGTCTGATCTTCACTACCGGATCGTCACCACAAAATCGCACTTTTGCAAGAAAAGTGTCAACTCCTTTTATCCAGTAGAGAAACGGGACGGGCGTAAGCCATAGTGCTGTTACCGCCCATTCAATTCATTTTATCTTTATCCAGTAGAGAACAAACGAATGAATATATATTTGTACCTTTCGTTAGATCTCAAATCTTTGAAAGACTGCTGCTTTTAAGTAATCTGCTCAAGGTTCCTTCGATCGTTTACGACTTACTTGCTTTCAGCGCCGAACCATTTGGGCCAAGCACCATCCAATATAACTGCTCCTTTTTAACCTCCGTATTCCCTTTTATATCTAAGAAATAGTTTAGTTGAAATATAGAAGTTATTGGAGCAACGTAACTGGATTTCGAATGGATTTTTTAGCAGCTAACAGCAGATGCTTTTTTCTTAATTCTTGCAAACCGTGTCCATTCTGTAATAGAGGGACTCTGTGGAGGTTACTCACCACAGTTGAAATAAATGTGAACCATTTTTCTTAGCAGCAGTTTTATTTCAATTAAAAGATCTGATGATAGAAATTGTCCTTAGACTAGAACAGTTATATAATTTTTTAATAATAAAAACAATGTCTTTAACAAATAAGGACGTAATACAGTTACGTATTTCAGCTTCGGCCATAATAAACATACAATAAAATTACACGTTTCAAAAGTAATATTGAACATTTCATATTTAATTACATATAAATACATTTTTAAAAAATCGACATATCAAGATACTATACAGAAGAATACTAGGACTGTCGAGAATAGTTTGTATTATAATACATTACGTAAATTGACGTTAAACAGATCAGTTTCGGTAAATCAGATCCCACTCCCCTGAAAACAGTCATTCTACGTGTAAGCTAAAATGATATTCTCATTCATTGTCTTTGATATTTATTAACTGGTATGCACACAAATTCATAGAAAATGGTTCATAGTTTTTTTTTTTGGTGAGTATAGAATTTGCTCAATATGCCAACAATGATCCAATCTACATGACAGAGAGAACATATGGTATTCTTGTATATCTACATCGATTATTGTTTTATTATTGTGTAACTTTTGGACGTAAAAAAAGTTTCCTAATAGTCCACTTTCTATGAATACGAGTGTACACCTATGGGCAAAAGTTTTGACGCATGTGTTTAGAGAATATTTTCCAAATTTGCAGAGATGACGTTTGTAACATCTAAGAACGAAAATTAAAATTTGGATTAATAATTCCCATTTCGTTACAAAAATATTCCTCTCTGGGGAAAACAAGGAACTGTACAACTTGGTAACAATTTTGGACTTGAAATATTTTGTGTGGAATTGTTTTTTTAAAAAAAATCACCCTTCTTTAGCTAAATATCAGGACAATATTTTCCGCAAAAATACAACATATAATTGTACATATCTTTACAAGTTAATAAATATATACGATATTTCAATATATTTATCTTTGCAATAAGAATAGTTATACACATGCATCAAAACTTTTGTACATTCTAAAATTATGGTAACACCTTGTTGTTTTGCTAGAAATATCTCTATTGCTATGTTTCAACGTATAATGGAAGACTTTTGCCATTTGTATTTGCTTGTCTAGATTTTCTTCAACGCTTTTTATATATATGAAAAATTCAATTTGTACTGTTCGCTATCTAGAACTACTGGAATTCCATGTGTAACTGTCAGCTTCAATTTTAGCCTACACAGTCAACAGACTTTACTCAAGTTTCAGGAATTTAAAGAAATTAATGTTAAATAACTCTTGATAAAAAATGCTAAATAATAATAAATAACGATACAAAAATCATTTATCGGTCTTCCAAGAATACTATTATTGTCCCATCTTCAGTCATAGCTCAGAGAGAAGTAAAGGATGGAAAATTGCAATAGGCATGGATGTTGTATCACATCTCGTGTATGGAAATGCAATTATAATCTAGCCTCCAAAACAGGTTATAACAGACTTACTTTCACGGAAACTGCCCTTTCCACAGAAATATTCCCAGACTTTTCGTTTAAACTGTGGGAAATTGCTTACTAGATTTTACTTCGCTGACCATACACTGAGATTATAAAGGGCAGTGGAGGGTTATTGTGGAGTTTCTTCTGAAAAATATACATCTTCCCTGTTCAATGCAATCAATTTTATATAGAGCTTGTGAACTATAAAGAGTGGCCAAGGTAAAGTATCTTGAGCATAACATGTTAACACGATTAAACTGTTTATAATTTGTTTCCAGTGCCTAGAAAATCAATATAAAACTGCTTCAACTAAACACGGAACTGTAAAGTTTTTCTGAATATTTGACTGAAGGACTGTAATTGACCAAACGTTTTAAAAAAAGTGACGTTTCCTAAATCCGATGACAAAGTTTGTATTTCTAATTTTTAGTTAAAAAAAGCATTTACTTCTGCCTTCGATATTCGTTGAACAAAACAACAATTTCGTTTCCTTCCAGGTGTAGAGCTTCACTCGTGGAAACTCCTTCGGAAACAGAATAAAGGAAGACAAGTAGCAGTGAAGGGAGTAAAAGTAGAGAAATATTTCCGTGGAGGTGTAAACTGAAACGTGACTATACTGCCAATTAGTACCTTACCCGAAATCAAGAAGTCGCCTTCGCATGTACGCATCTGGCCACACTGTCTTTACGTAGACTAACATCTCCACTTTCGTACGGCTCTTCTTGCTTCCTTCTCGGTTACCTGTCATTATTCTTCTTACATCTGCTCCCGAAGAAGTTTCCAAGGGTTGAATCAAAGCGCAAATCCGGTCTTTTTCAACAAATAACGAAGACATACGCAAGTATATACTTGAAGCACAATTTGAACGGTCTTTGCGCAAGATGATTACATAAAAGTTTCCCTACTGTTTATTATGTTATTTCAGGTATAAAAAAAGTCCCACTGTTATGTGCATAAAAAGAGGAGGATTGCTGTGAATAATCTGTGACTATATTATTACGAACGAGAGATGTCTTTTTATTCAATTCACGATCCTTTCAATCTGAGATTAACATACTTCATTAAACAGTCTTAGATTCAAGCTTGGCTTTTTTTTATTGTGACGCTTTTCCTAGCTAGCTGAGGATGGTTTTACCTTTACTATACAATTTTTAATAATATTTTTTCAAATTTCCGTCTGTTGTAACAAATTTTTACAATATTTCATCATAAAACATTGTAGTGTACCCAGACACAAAATTATTAAAACTAGGTTTTTCCCCGTCTTTGCAGTTCATAATTACATAAGACTGTTCGAATATTGCACTACTTATAAATATTTCTTACTTTTTTTTTTCTAATTTAGTAATTAAAATTCATGGATTAAATATTCAGAATTTAAAGAAAAAATGGACTATTACTAATTTCTCAGCAAAAAAAAAAAATAATTTTCTTCCACTATCTATGAAAATTACATAAATTTATTAAAATCCGATATTCATAAAAATCAATTATTTAACTATTAATAATTACTTCTCAAATATACACAAAGTTCTTTTCGTTATAAACAAATTCATTAAAAAAAGATATAATAAAAACAATCACACAACCACACAAATATATACAAATTACTTCCAACATTAGGAATGTTGTTTAAAAAAGTTCTGAACACTTACGATGTGTTAAGTCAGGTAAACTTCTGTTCACTACATATGTTCACTCGTCCTCACGCACACTTAATAAAAATCACAGCTTTGCACGAAATTCACTTTTTTTTAATACTCCATCACTTTCACTACTTCATGTATCCATATTTCTTCATTCCACTGCATCGCCACCCACGCCTTCAACAGAATGGTTGTCTTGTGAATTGTTACAGAAATGTTCAATACTTTTCACTAGATAACTCCTGCACACTCTTGTTTGGAATTACCCAGCCCTAAGCGGAAGTGTCAATGTGCGTATGTATTTATACTACACCCATAGATGCTTGTGTATATAATATAAACACACACGTACACTCTCATTACCGCTTGTGGTTGGTTGGTTTCTTTTCTTCTGTCAATCATTTTTCTATACCTCTTCATCGTCCTTGGACAGATTATTTTCCTTTGAGCCCGTTTTCCGTGACAAGGACGGGAAGCCGTTGGCCATGCACTGGTAGTGGGGTTTCCATGAACTGCCCGGTCGACTATAATCCAGATGGTCATATTCCAGATCTACAGAACGAGAAAGAGTAAGTTTTAACCATCACCTACAAGTATGTATTGTCTAAGAAACGAATAGAATACAATAAATGAAGGTGAGACGCTTTCGTTCTCTGCCATTATGCAAAGAAAAAACTTTCGTAAACCTTATTTTCTTGATAACTCTTCTATCTTATAAAAAAGTTAATAGCTTTTTAGTGAATAAATAATAAGACAGCCTTATACCGCCTCCCTATTTTCGTCTTCCAGTCTCAGGTCCTTTCCAGTAGTAGCCACCAGAACCACCTAACGGTAGGGTTCAAAAATCACGTACTCTAAAGCAAAAAACATTCATTTTAGCGCAGACGAAAATAGGTAAGCGGTAGCTGTTAATGTTCAGTCTGTGGAACAACTCGATAAGAATATACAAATCCTATTTAGAAACGCTGCATCCCTGAAATAATGGCGCAAGCTTCGGGAGGCAATTATTTACATCAAAACAAGAAGTTCATAACTCTTCCCTGCTCGTTCCATAATGACGTCATTCTATGGATTAAAATTAAGTCCATGCTTTTGAGGCTGCACCGGATTCTTTTCCAAGGAACAATGTTTTAGTGTGAGGAAGAGAAAAAACATACAGCGTTGGACTCATGTCCGCGTGGCCCCGGGTTCAATTCCCGACTGGAGTCCCACTTTTCGGCGTCGTGAGGGACACTGGAGAGTCACGTGAATCAAGACCTGACGGCCACACACGGTCTGGAAAGCCTTGATACGCCTGTTCGTGGCCAGGTGGCGCGTAGCCCTATAGTTACCAAAGTTTGAGTCATTATTTCAGGGATCAACTATGTATAAATAATATTAATATCCAAAGTTCAATTGGAGGCAACTTCCGATTTTTTCTGTACATGAAGCTTCTGTAGGTACAGATACAGTTAATATTATAAAGTGAAAAGCATGTGACTGGATCGGGGATCGAACCCGGGACCTTTGGGTTACCGTCCCAATGCGCTATAGCCCCAAATATTCAACAGAAATACATAGAAGCACTTGTTTTATTTGCTTGCTGTATCGTGCGCCCTGATTGCTATGTTTATACTAGTAACGTCAGCAACGTTTTCATTCCTACTTCAGACGCACACTTCTTTGTTAACATTTGTTATCTCCTAGTTTATTTCTAGTGGTTCTCTCTCTCAAGAACTCGGGACATTGCTAAGTACGAATTATCTCGAATTCAAGAGTTTACGTCAGAAGAAAGATCTCAGCAACGCCACATTATAAACCACCGAAGACGGAACGCTTGTTTCAGTTTGTTTGGTAATTTATGGATGATTGTGCAACGGGAGAAAACAAATGTACAATTTGATTAAAACCTAAAAACTCTTTTGTAATTTTTTTTTTAATTAGTTGGTGTTGTGCAATCTGTGAATGTAACAATACATTCATTCATGATTCAAGTTGTGGCGTCCACGGATAGCAAATGTTCCCTTTATTACTTAAGTGACTCAAAGCACAAGCGGTAGTAAGGGATGATGGTGGAGGGTAATGAGACCGAACACGCCTTTCTAGCACAGACCACAATGGCTCAATGATGTTCAGATCTGGTGATTGTGGGACCCAGGGGAGGTGTGATAGCTCCTGGTCATGTTCCTCAAACCATGATTGCACCGTTTTTGCAGCGTGACAGGGTGCCAAATCATCTTGGTAGATGCCATCACCATCCGGAAACAATGTGTGGGCCATGGTTAGAACCTGGTCCCCCAAAATGGCCTCATACGCCTTAGCATTCATCATTCCATGCAGGGCTATGATGGGACCTGCAGAAAACCACGATATCACTGCCCATACTGTAACAGAACCACCCCCATGCTTTACAGTTGGGCGCAGACAGTCTGGATCATAGGCCTGCGACGGTGTTCTCCATACGTAAACACGACCGGTTATTGGAAACAAGGTGTAGGTCGATTCATCGGAATACATTACGTGCTTCCACTGATCAAGCGTCCACTCCTTGTGGTTCTTGCACCACTGGATACGCCGCTTCGCATTTACTGCTGTGACCAGAGGTTTGGCGATCGCGGCCCTGCCATGAATTTTCATTTTATGAAGTTCCCGTCGCACTGTTTTTGATGAAACCGGGTTCTGTAGGCCGGAATTGCGTTCAGACGTAATTTTCATTGCAGTGGTCTGCTTTTTAGCTGCTACAATCCGTTTTAATGCCCTCCTGTCCCTATCGGACAGGATTGT
>JAGDQP010000707.1:0-32993 GCA_022664845.1 Lepisma saccharinum
AACCTCCACATGCGTTTGTTCACTAATCTTATTAAATTTCCTAATGCGTCTACATATATAAAGAGAAACGTTATTTTCATTAAGAAAAAAAACTGTACCAGGTTTCGATCCAGGGTTATTTGCATTAGCTTTCGAACATGCTATCAATGCGCTAAATGGCCAACTGGATGCAGTTGTTTGGAAGTACTATTTACTGTTAAGGAGTAATGCGCATGCGCGATGATGGCTCAGCTCTTCCTGTCGCTAGTCGCAAGTTATTATACTAATTCAGCATGAAACAATTACGCGTCCCCCCACCCACCGCTTTCTACTTTCCTGATTAAATCGTGTTACGCGTTCTTTTCCACCAGTAAATCCAAGCTCCGATAATTACATAGAATAGTTTTACAACAGTTATGGTAGGAACTAAACTACCTTCGTCCATAATCTCTACTGCACACGTAACATGATACAGGTAAAATATTGTTTTAAACTTCTTTTTCACAGACGGGAATAACTAACTCGCATTTAGATACGTTTTCATACACTGATATTTCTAACTGCTATTGTTAACAGATGTTTACATATAGCAACTATTACTATCACTGTTACGGAATAAAAAGCAGTTTTGCACATTTGTAGGGCGAAATTTCTGTCAGTGGATAGACGGGAGAAAAAATTGAATTTATTACTTAGGCCAGTAGCGGCCCGTGACATAGAAAGCAGGTGAGGCACTGAAAGAAGTAACATTTCACAAACCAGAACTTCACTGGGTATTAATATTCTGTTTATTTAGTTATATAATTTATATTGATCATTGTCATTGATATGACATGGTTTTCAGAGTTAGCTAGTCTGAATATGTGTCATGACATGAATAGGCAAGAATGAGCTACGACAAAATGGATGAGGAAGTAATGATTAGAATCTCTACACTTAATGTCTACAAAAGTTCACTTAGTGGGTCTGAGGGCAAACACTGAAAAACGCCAGTCGTAACGGCGATTTACTTCGTAGCAGAGTTGAGCCTGCCGTTCTGGAAGAACGTAGTGCTGGTTTGGCACTAAATTCTGGGATATGTTTTGGGCTACTTTTCTTTTCTTCTTGATTTACACTATTATGATTTTCGGAAAGTGTTACCGAGCGGCTGTAGCTCAGTTGCTAGAGCGTTGACTTTGCATTGGGGAGATCCTGAGGCCGACTCTGACTTAGTTTTTTTAGGGATTTCCTCAGTCATACCAAGCAAATGACAGGATTGTATCTTCAACTCAGACCTTGCTTGACTTCTTTCGCATCATTTCCCCTATGATATCCCGGCGTCAGCCATAGATACCTAAGGGCTATAAATCAATTCCAAAAAATGTTGCTTCGTACACGTAAAGTCAATCAAAACTAAATATAATTTTAAACACGTCATTTGAGCTTTTAATTTATGTATGACCTTTAGGCAACTTTGACTTAGGCCTAAAACACTTCATATTGGGAATGTAACATCTACATAAACATATGGTATGTGAAAAATATAAATGGAAAAAAAATAATGTGATCGGAAAGTCACAGAAACGTACTTGTCTAAAAATTAAACTTAAAATGCTAAAACAAAAATGAAAATTAATCAGTTACTCACGTTATTTGAAGAGGAGATCAATTCGTCGATCCTTGCGTCTTGCATACCTTGTGATGACATCATACCAGGATGGTTGTTTCATTAATTGCAAAAGCAATTCCTTTTCGATTGAAATGGTTGACATCGCCGTTAGTCTGTCTTGGGTCATTGTTGTTCTTGTTTGGGTTTTAATTCTATTCAAACAAGAGAAGCTTCTCTCAACAGAAGCACTCGTTGCTGGGATAGTTGCAATGAGAGTGAACAGTTTGTAGGCCTCAGGGATTACGTCACACATTCGGTCACCAACTATGCGTTTTAACAAAGTAGACAACTCAATGTTTTGAAAGATGTCTCTGTTAAATACTATTTCAAGTTCGGTGCGTAAATAGGCAGTGTTAAAATAGGATCCATATGTTAAAATCAACGATTGCAATGCACCGGTTGGGAAGTTAGTAGCGTAAGTGGTGAATCGACTTGTATCTGCCAGCTGCAGAAACTCCAGTTTATCCAAATCTGAAAACCTAAGTTTCAGTTGATTTTTCACTGTGTCAATTATCTGAAAGAATATCTGTCTATACTTCAAAGATTTATTTTGTATCTCACTGTCAATGTGTGTTGTATTTCTCAGGCTACCACTACCTACGCTTTCCTTTTCGGCTCGTTCTATATATTCCGTAGCTTTATCGTCGTTTCTAAGCTTGTCTAGAAATTGGATACACTGTTGTACTTCCTTTATACACAATTGTATATCGGAAAGTTTCTTTAGAAGGACATTGTACAAGGAATCAGTTTTGACAAAAATGTCACTAAAAATGACAAGAAGAAAAACAAATTCAAAATCTTCCAGCTTTCTCTTAAACCCTTCCGCTTGCCGAATCGCTTTTTCATTTGTCAAACACGTCAACCAACTTCGTTCTCTCGTTAAAGATTGTTGACAATATTTTTGAATTTGAATTCCATCTTATTTCAGTGTGAGTTGGCACTCGCTTACCCACAATGCGTTCTAACACAGATTATCGTTTTGATGATTTATGAAAGAAACCCGGTATACCCTGAAGTGTCGAGAAAAATAATTTAGCAGCATAAATGTTTTTGCAACTCTGTTGTAACACTAAATTTAATCGATGCGCAAAACAGTGAGTAAAGATTGCTTGAGAAGCAAACTCGCGCATGCGAGCTTGGAGACCACTAATTTCTCCTGAAAGAACGCTAGCACCATCGTATGTTTGCGCTTCGAGTTTTTCCCTGAAATCATATTTACTAAGAAGACTGACAAGCAAATTGCACATCACTTCAGCAGATCTATTTTCCCCGAGTTCATGAAAGCCTAAAAAATGTTCTTGAATTTTACCTTTTGAGTCTACAAACCTAACGATAACTGAACACTGCACTTTGTAGGCTTTGTCCGTTGTTTCGTCCACCTGACATGAAAAGAACCTAGTTTTCCCTATTCTTTCCTGAATAGCTTTGAACAATACTTCACCTATACACTCTATTAATTCATTTTGCGTATTCTTTGATAGGCTATTAAGATGGCCCAGAGTTTCCCAATGGGATTTTAATTCAGAATTACAGCTCAACATCAGTTCGAAAACTTCTTTGAAGTTACCCCGATTTAAAGAATCTCTTGACTCATGGTGACCACGAAACGGCAGTTCTTGTTTACACAAAACACACGTTAAGTCAATTAGCTTCTTAAAAAATTCTCTATTTTTAGACACATTATTGTTGAACTCTAGTTTCCTTCGCTTTTCATGTTCATTGAGTTGTTCTAATATGGTTGCAGCTTCTTTACTAATTTGTTTCAATCCGATGAAATTGTTAATGTGTTCTTTAGATTTAGAATGCATTTCCAAACTTCGTGACAGATTTTTCAAATCAAAATATCCTCACAACACCAAACATTTTTCTTCACGCTCAGTAATAAACAGGGCCAACAAAATAATTTACCTACTGTAACACTGCTACATAACCACTTGTGAATATCATACCACGATTTCTTAAAAGTTCTGCTCTTTTTCCCGTCAGCCTGTATTACGGACAAATCTGGAGTGGGACGTCCTTTATTGAGAACTTGTCGCTGTTCCACCTCATTTCGTCTCGGGAACGGCGTGTTCAAGAGAGAAACAATAACATCAGAGCTATTCATGTTGTAAATGTCAAGTTAATATAAATATATAAAAATATCAACACATACCGAAACAGCACAGAAAAACAGCACATGAAAGAAATATAATGTATAAACTTATGAAAAAGAAAACCACACTTTTCGAAGACACTCCGCGAACAACCCAGGGAGACGACACAAAACAAAGCAATAAAACCATGGTTGGCATCACTATTCGTGTATTTTCTGTTTTATATATTCCCATTTCGAATAAGTTATATTTGATTCTCTACGCTACCACGTACCTACTACAAATTTTAAATATAATTTAACATGAAATTTGAACTTTAGGAACCTCACTAGGTGAAACCCGATTGATTGTGTATATAACTTTAAATTGTTAAAGCAACATGTGCGATACGATAAATATAATATTTCTGGCCATCCTGCGTCGCTAGCGAAGTGACTTCAAGGAGCAGACCTATAATAAACAACAGCTTCAAACAGTAGGAGACGCGTTTTGGAAAGTGAGAAATAACTACAAAGTGGCCTCAGTTCCCGTTAACAAACGCAAAGCTTGATATCTGTTGTCACGAGTCGTTGCCATGGTAACCAGTGAGAAACCGCTCAGAGGAGGCCTCAGCTGCAGGAGTTTCTGGGAAACCAACCGTGTGTATTACCATTGAGCTGAGTTGGAACATACTGGAGCGCTCGATTGCATTCCTCGGGTTGTGAGTAGGAATTTACTTCACACTTTGGAATCTAGGTATACTGAAGGCTGCTTCGTGCGCGTGACCAAGCTTTGTTTGTAGCGTGAAAAGTCATTAATTTGTTTTGAGAACAGGAACAAGTATTTGCATATATTTATATTTTTGTGGAGATACATAGGTGAGGCCTGGCCTCACCTGCCTCACCTGACGCACCGCGCCTGACTTAGGCCCCCTACTTGTAACTTTCGAGTTCATTGTGCATACATTTCTTGTAAATAACATTGATCTGAAGGTTTCTCTTGCGTTTTTCTTCATTTTCTGGTCGATTTTTCCATTCTTACGTCTCAGCACTTAAAAATGAGCAGACGTTTTTCCATACGTTTGAAGAAGGCAACAAATCCACCAACTTTTTTTAACTCTACAGGAAAAACTACAATACTTGTAAACTGTCTGAGCAGTACGAAAGTATCAGAAGACCGTTTTGAATATTCAGTAGCAATATTGTTTCCTTTCAATAAATAATAAACATATTATACAGTTTTTGTTAATTTCCCACAAAACAGCTTTTTGGATTTGTTGCCTTCTTCAAACGTACGATTCAATTCTGCTCACAAAAGAAGTGATATCCATTTTGTGAGTTACTTTCTTTGTCTCACTGGCGGGATATTAAATCTCCTAATTTTGTTACAAAGAAGACACGTCCGTCATAGTGACACAAAGAAAGTAACTCACAAAATGGATATCACTTCTTTTGTGAGTAGAATTCTTGCGTCACTCTTGTCTTTACCCCGAAGAGGATTTTATACTGATCATGGATACATCAGTCCATTCGTCCTTCTCAGAGCTATAGAAGTAACCACTATTAACCTCACAAGAGCATTTCACATTACAATATACCCAAAGTGATCCCGAGAAAATATAGTAATGCCCAAAGTAATTCCAAATTAGCAACGAAAAAGGAGTCTAATAAAATGATAAATGAGCCAAACATTTTTTTTATATTATTATTATAAGGTCCAGCTCTTCTGGTGTTCTACCAAAACAAAATCATCTCTTGGTCTTCCTATTTTGGCGTTGAAGGGTCACACGGTTCCTCTGATATTGAAAACCATAATACTACTTGAAATCACATGAACAAACAACAGATACCAATAGTAAGGGAACTTCATACGCTACATTGACACAATGGCTTGTATCAGTCATGGAACCACCAGAAAAGCGTGTCAAATCTTAATACGTTAGTTTCGCCCAAAGTTGACGGTAGCAATTCACCTTTAGATTTAAAAGAAACAGTATTTTAAAATATCATAATTTATTGCAAGTGAAAGGTGCTTCATTAAAAGTTTATTTATTTCAAATATTCATTGAAAACTTTTGTGAAAAATAATACTTTAATTTACACGTCCGAAATTTTCACATATTTTTTATGCGGAATTTTTTAACTGCAAGATTTTAACATTCCCTTGGAAATGTACGTCAATGATAACCCAGTTAAATAAATGTTATGCTATGACCAATTGAAAACCAACTCAAATTCTTCTGCAGCCTTCGTGCCCACTTCTGGTTTCTGGTCTGCAGATTCAGTGTTGCCGGGTACTTTGCATTGGAAAGTGTCACCTAAACTTTTTGATGGCTCCACTTGTTAAACATTCCTCGATCTACATTTAAGCTTTAAAGAGAAGTAAATTTTATGATATCATAGGAGTATAGTCAAATAAATTCAAGTATTTTTTAATTATCATCCAGATACATTTTGCAAGCAAAATCAGTGACAGTGATGTGATAATGCCATCCAAACAACTGACTCGTATTTTAACACACCGATCACAAGGTAGAGACCTGCACGGACCAAATTTTTCAGCCCAAGCCCAATCCAGCCCGAATGTGCCTAGGCCCAGCCTAGTCCGGGCCCGGAAAGCTTTAGAAGTTTTGGCCCGGCCCGATAAGTTTTAAAAATTCTTGGCCCAAGCCCGGCCCGATAAATTTTTAAAAGTTTTGGCTCGAGTCCCAATATATTTGTATCTGGCATAATAATAATAATGCATACAAGCCTATGTGAGTGTTTGAACAATGTGATGCGCTTAGATTTGCTACTCATTTTAATTTCATTCTACAGGATTGCCGTTTCAATTTATTTCCAACACAAATGATCAAAATAATCCTTTCGCTTTGAACAGTAGGATTCCTTGTAGTCTCAGGTTTCTTAAATCCAGCAAAGAAGTAGCTAGTCAAAGTATAACTTTTATTTACAAAACAAATTATCAGAAATTTGACCCCACCCGCAAGACCTACATTTGCACGGTATTTAACACCGTATTAGACTGCAACCCTGACTTCATCCACCAGTTCTTCCTGTGGGTCGCTGAAGTGGAGAGAACAACAAAGAGTGCGGTTTCCTTTCATTTTTATATCAAGACGACAACTCTGACCGTTCACCCCCTGGGATCCAGTGGTTGGATTGACCATATTCTGGTATTGACACGGACCATCAGAGCAAGCCTCAATACGCATACTGTCTTTTGTTATTTATTGAGGGAAGGGCATGCAGTCACTCGTTTGACTGCCGACTGGGGTCAACGCCCCGGTGAACAACTAATCCTCTATAGCGAAAGAGGAGCCGCTAAGCAACACCAACTGTAAATATTGCATTGTTTGCAATACCTTTCACTCCACGTGGCGTCCATACAAACTTGAACGTTTGGCTTTATTCCAATTATCGTTTAACGAAAGTCAATAATTATTGAACTGCTTTAAAGCAGTGCAATTAATCGACCTGGCTCAACCTGAAGAGAAAGCAGTGTCGGCTCGACCAAGCCCGGCCCGACCGAAAGAAATAGCGGGGCTGACCCGCCGAAGGCCGGCCCGTGCAGGTCTCTATCATAAGAGGTTTCGTTGACAGTGAAGGTGTAACTTCGTCCTTGGTTAGGAGGGGGGGGGGAAGTGGAGTTTTAGTAGAATGCCACAACTGGTAAGTGAAACAACGTCCGTATCATAGCAATAATGGTCCCGGTGAACTGTAACGGCGCAAGCAAATGTTATGAGCATATCGTATAGAAATGTTTTTTATAAAAAAAAAAAGACTGCCGGGATACGAACCCGGGTTTCCTACGTAGCAAGTTGACGTCTCATCCACTGAACCATGTTACCAACTTTCAAACAGGGATTTGAAAATTTTATTTACACACCACGTATTACGTCACAACTTATAACTACCGTGACTATTACTGTTATGATCCCGTCCTGTGAAACATGGTTGGGCCTTGGATTAGGGAAGGATGCATCAGAGAGAGAAACAGTAACGAAATTAAAACCAATAGATCGAAAGCAGTACAGAATAGGGTGGAACGAAAAAAGTCAAAATTGTGTGACTGGGTTCTAATAGTGGAAGTAAGTTGAATTTAATCTTCATGAATACTGCTGTAATTCCCCCCCCCCCCCGAAAAATAAATTCTTCATGTGCTACTTTAGCTTCGAAATTTTCAAAATCTGAAATTTAGTGTTCTTGTTACGTGCACAAATTAGTATATTTTTTTATAAATGTGTGTGTGTGTTACTTTTTCACCTTGGAACTACGTTTTGGGTTTACATTTAAAACTTGTAAACATTTAGAATTAGTCTGGAATGGTCACCCCTACTTTGCGAGAAAACTTGTGCGCATGCGCTAACTTGATGAGTGATAGTGGTGACAGTTGGAGAGTTAATTAATTGTTAATGATTTTAAGTTTTAAATGTAACCCGAAAACGTGGTTTCATCTTCAGAAAGTAACACAAATTTATACATGTAATAACAAAATTTCCGATTTTGAAAATTCGAGCCGACCGGGTAGCTGTGCGGTCTAAGGCGTTAGGCCAACGACTCGAAGGTACCGGGTTTGAATCCCGCCAGAGGCATGGAAGTTTGTGGATTTTAACTAGGTGTAAAGGGTCGAATCGTGACGGACCGAAGTAACTGTCCCATATACAAATAAAGTTTACCTGGAGATTTCGAAGCCAAAGTGGCACCTGAAAAATTTATTTTTCAGAAAAAAGCTTTCGCAGCCATATTCAGGAAGACTTAATTTCAACATATTTTGACTATTAGAATGCAGTCACAATTTGCTTTTTTTCATTCCACCCTGCTTTGAACCTACCATTATTTTGAATTTTAATTTATTTATGGCCTTTATGACTTAGGCCGGGATAGAGCGAGGGAAAAGTATGTAGGAGGAGTAGGCCAGGGCCAAGTTGAAGGTGTTATCCCGGCATTTGCCCAGCGTGACAGAAAAAGTCTGAGTTAGGATGGTCGGCTGCTGTCATTGGACCCAGGACCTCCCGAATGCAAAGCCAATGCTCTACCACTGAGCTACGGCCGCTCGCTACCTACCATTGTTAACAGAACGCTACATAATGATGAGTAGAAATAAAAGAATATTTGCTTCAGATGTTGTATAACATATATTTGACTAAAATAAATACTATGAATAAAATTTTACAAAAGATTTTTTGTTTCATTTCGTATTTCTTTCTTACACAAAAAATTTTGAAAATATTATTTACGACTTTCATACGCACACGCACACACAAACACACATACAGACGCAGATGAGTAATTTTCTTCACACTTGTTTGCTCAACTGTCTTTCCACTTCTTTGACATAGACTTCAGGTACTTTTTGTGCTCTGGAAAAGAGAGAGGATGACGATTTTAGTTCATTCATTTTCTAAGCAAGATGTTCTGCTTAAACATAACCTAGTGACTGTCACTTTATCTCAACTTCAGAACATAGTTTAAATAATTAACAGTAATTTAAGAGCCCACTGCAAGAAATTTCCTTTAAATATAAATCACTCAACATTTTCGTCACTGGTTTCCAGTGTTTAATGGAAAGTTTCTACAGCAATATTCACATTCACCAATCTTTGGTTACTGATCATTTATAGTCCTTTCAAAATGAACTATATGAATAGAATAAAGAAGAAGAAGGAAATCTGAATTTCAGACATCGACTCCAAATTATTATTTAAAAAAATACAAAATACATACATATGGACATTCTAAAGGCCATAAAAAAATAAAAAATGAATTTCTAAAAAACACGCTTTTTAAAGATGAACTAAAAAGTAAAAAAAAATTGAATTAATCTTATGAATCGAAAAATAAAAGCGTGGGTGCTCTTAGATATTATGATTTTATGATAAGGTAAGTAAGAGCACCCACACTTTTATTTTCCGATTCATAAGATTAATTCATTTTTTTTTTTTTTACTTTTTAGTTCATCTTTAAAAAGCGTATTTTTTAGAAATTAGTTTTAATTATTTTTTTTCTGTATAATAGATGAATATTACACTCCCTGCGATATAGGCAACCCAAACTTCACACAATAGATGCGGCGTTGCGTGCATTTAAGGAAAGTTTTCAATTATTTTATTTATTAATTACAGTTAACTGGATTATTTTGTCTTATATCTAATGATTGAATATTGTCGTCGGAAGCAAGCAAGTTTACAAAATTTCAAAGAAATCGGATGATGGGAAGTGACTTAAAAATCGATTGCAAAATTTGTACCGAACAGACAGACAAGAAAGCGAGTTAATAAAATCCCTTTCGGTAGGCCTACAGGGTGAGGTAGATTTCGAAGTTTCGCTGGGAACCGGGGCTCGCCCCCCAACTTCAGTGCTTTTGAGAGGATGCGCCTCCTTTATCTTAACCAAAATCTCCCTGCAGCACTACACCACCACGGAGTACATCTTCACCCTCCCACGGTTGGCTGCGCCCCCAAAAGGAAGATTTGCCCCATTTATTGTAATCTACTCTTGGTCATACACCTTCATTGAAAATTTCGTTTCTCTACCTTCAATGATTTGGAAATTGGGTTTTTGGGGGCGGCCATTTTGGATCCAAGTTGACGACTTTTTGAAAGTTTTCTTATTTTGTCGTGACCTACTTGTGATAGTAAAACTTCAAGTAAAATTTCATTTATCCAGCTCAAACGGTGTGCAAAATGGGATTTTGGGCGGTCATTTTGGATCCAAGATGGCGACTTTTCCCAAATGTTCTGATATTTCCCTAAGCTACTCGTCATAATGCACCTTTATGCCAAATTTCGTATCTCTAGCTCAAACGGTGTAGAAAATGGATTTTTAGGTCCGCCATTTTGGATCCAAGATGGCGTCTTTGAACTCATTAGGTAACATTTTCATAATCAAAAAGTGATGTTATACCTTTATGCCACATTTGATTTCAATAGCCCCAGCGGTTTAGGCTGTGTATTCTATACAACAATGGGTTCGGCGGCCATTTTGGATCCAAGATGGCGACCGATTTTGCTCATTAACGAACTTAACCGAGCTATTAAGCCGAGAAACAACATATAAAAATTTGGTTATATATATAAATATACACTTTCATATCGTACCGATCTCAAAAGGTACATTTTCTTCGAAATCTACCTAAAAAACGTGTTAAAATCATACATCCTAGATAGCGCTAAAGAAGTCAGGATATGTCATCTAATCCTAATGAGATTCATCAGGCGATGAATTGTACAGTCAGCGCCAAAAGATTGTACCAAATCGTAAAATCTATTCTCCAAATAACTTTGGAATGGGTAGTCCGACTTGTAAACAGTTTGTTATAACTTCTACAAAACTAGCTGATTACCTGGCGTTGCCCGGGTATTATGAAGTACTACAATCTTTTAGAAAGTTCTATAGCGTTCTATTCGACTAAACTTGGGCTGAAATGCCATCGGAATTGTCACCAACCTGCTTTGCGACCCCGAAAACTATGGATTCGACACAAATATCGGTCGTTTTCGATTAGTTTTACATGTCACTCCCTTCCCAGCCCTAGGAATTGTCGTATGTGTGCAAAGTTGGTTGAAATTGCTTCAGGCGTTCCAGCATAACTCCTACATACATACACACAACAATCTATTTTATATATATATATATATATATATATATAGCAGCAGACCGAGATATGTGGAAAGAAAAGTGGGAGGCCTTCATCCAGAAAAGGATAGAAAATGGTTGAATATGATGATGATATAGATAGATAGATTACATTCTCATTAAATTACAGGAAATCAAAGTTCAAATCGATGTATCCATAAGAATAAATTTTACGACTAGTAGGCCTACAAAGTTGTGGCGCTCACTGTATAGGTCAAACGTACATTTAAGTAAAATTACCGTACGCTGAAGATTGAAGGAAGAGGACATCCAATGAAAAGCATTGTAACAACTTGTTTTCAGCGGCGTGTTCACATAGGCCTTTTTACAGTTTTGGAAAATGAAAATGGAACTATACGATTTATTAATCCGCCAACAGAGGAAACACAAAACCTTTCCTCGCGTTGAGCCGCCCTCAGTTGTGAGACTAGGGCGCTGAAGACAAGGTTGCGCGTTCGATTCCCAGTTACAGCATGGATATTTGTAGATTTTAACAGCATTGCACTCGTATCACCGTGGGCCGCGGTGACTCAATGGTTAGAGCGCTCACCTCTGGTGCTAGGGGTCGTCGGTACTCATCCCATGTGGGCTTTGTGGTGGACAAACACCGTGTGCGTAGGTTTTCTCGAGGTTCTCACGTTTTCTCCCACTTCCTTCATTCCACCAATTCATCTCATCATCCATAGAGCCAAAGTTGCCTAAAGGCCTTAAAAATTAAATTCAAATTCGTATCACCGAGGCGAGGCGAGTCCATAGTTATTCATATTCTGTGTATCCAAAAGATGAGAATTCTGGTAGTCTTAGAAACAATGAACTCAATGTCTTCTGAATTCAAGGAATATTTGTAAGCTAATAAAAATTTCTGGCGAAAGAAGAGTATCCAATAAAGATTTCTGACCAGAGTATCTGCTCGTAGGTATAACCGCAATATATCTGAAGGGAAGAATGGTCGGCATGAGCATGTCTTGATACCATGACGCCTCCTGCAATGCCAAGTTATAAGCAGCAACTCCCGGCACTGTCTCCTAGCTGTTGGGTAGGTATCGGAACGACTCATGAACTCGAAGGATCAAATTTTATGCTTAGATTGCACCAAAGTAAGTAGGTTTTTAATTGACTGGCTGAAAACGAAGATAACATTCAGCCATTATTTTTAACCCTGAGTGAAGAATTGGCGTTTCTGAGCTAATACTTTTGAAAGAAGTGGGGAGCAATACTATGGGCATTAAAAGAGAATTTTCTTATAAATTAAGGTATATCACTATTTGTGGTACAGATGTTTCATTTCAATTTCCCGGCCTGTGTTTAGAAATGGATATTTAAAAAAATCGTCGGGTTATTGGTAAATGTACCCAAGTCCATTTTCATTTCAAAATTGGGATTACATGCGTAACGTACTCAAAACAAGTTATGACTGGTAAACTTGTACATTATACAAATTATAATAGTTTATAGATTACATTAACAGATTTGCAATTTGATTGCCAACAACTGTGATTTATCATAACGGTTCAAAACCTTCAAATTGCAGGGTTTTTTTAAATTCTGTAAAGGTGACTTGGGTACTTTTACCAATAACCCCATGATTGCATTTCTCTTGGACTGACCTTTGAAGGTATGAATATGACTTACGTATAATGGAGAAAAAAAAATATAGCTTATGCTGTGCAAGTGTTTGGATAAACCCCACATTGGATGTCTGGTTTGAAAATCTCTAATATCGTCATCTTGGAACCAGAAGGTACTTTGTCCACTTTTTTGGCGAAATGGAGTTTGCAGTTAAAGACCATCAAAGCAAAAATATTATCTCACAAAACGACCTCCAAGTGGCTAGAAATATTAGAAATTAAATGAATTTATACAGACTTGAAATGGAACTTCAAACTTCAAAACTGCTTTTTTCTCAAAAGTAGCAAAAGTGGACATAGTACCTTCTGTTTCCAAGGTGACGATATGTTCTCTCTCTCCGGTCCTGAAATTCCTTTTCATGAAATAAAATACTATTAAAAAAAGACAATCTATGTTCCTCAAAAGCAATAATTTTCATAGTTACCCAAAAGAAGTAAAGATTACCTACATATAATTATTCATAGAACTGCTTTTTACAAGTTACATAACATGTCAGTGTATTTTAAAAATTTTCTCTGCATAGGTTGTTAAGAATATTTATTTTCGATAGGAAAAAGTTGTAGGTTGTATAGTTGGACACAGTTTCCAAAAGAATCCAAATATTCTTTCTGCTCTTTCCCTGCAGCCTGAAGGGAATTCAGATGAGTTAGGGTCAGTTCTACAATCGACCGCTAAACTTCTAGTCAGCGCGAAGTTGAGACCAAGTCTGATTTTGGCCAATGAGAGTTGGCCTCAACTTAGCGCTGACTAGAAGTTTAGCGGTCGATTGTAGAACTGACCCTTAAGAAGCCAGAACGGTTTAGAGGTTAGAGCCGCAGATTCAGGATCAGCACTTAGAAGTTCGAGTTCTGTTGCGGGAAATACTCACACAGCACAGGAAGTCCAAATCCAGGAATGGACATCCAAAACTGGATATCCGAAAGAGATCCAATTGGGGACATCCAATGGACGCCAAAACTGGTCATCCCAAAGAGATCCATGTTTGGACATCCAATGGACGCCAAAAACACGTGAGAAACTGGACATTTCAAACTACAGATTTTTTTTTTTTTTGTGCACTATTATATTTCAAAGTAATGTGAATTAGGTGGGCGTTCCCACCAAGCATGGAGCGCCACTTGTTGCGATGTCGCTTCATAAGGGAATTACTTGCGTGTGTCCTTAAAGAAACGAAGGCAGTGTTTTGCATGAAATGCATGTTAATCATTTGACTAAAACGTAAGGAAGTACGTATAAGGAGTCGGAGTAACTTAGTTTATGCCTTCAGAGTAGGGTTGGGCGGAACCGGATCCTAAAGGAACCGGTTCCATGATCCGGATACCCGGTTCCAAGACCCGGATCCGAGAACCAGTTCCAGGATCCGGATCCGGGTACCTGGTTCAAAAATCCGGGTCCTCCGTTCTAAGACCTGGATCCGTATCCTCGGTCCCAAGATCTGGAAACGGATACCAAGTTCTAAGATCCAGATCCGAATCTAAATTTTGCTTAGAAGAAACGAATCTTCGATTCTGAGATGGGGTCTGGAAACTGGATTTAGGTTCTGAACTTCTGATCAACCATTAATTATACCATTGAAGTTCAGGAAGAAAGTATTTGTCGTTTGGAAGATATTTGTCAAGAAAGTTAGTCTCGATTTGTATGGAGGTGCCATCTGAATGTTTTCGTAGAGAATGAATTCGATCCCAACTCATGCAATGTGGGCTCTGTAGAAGATAAACACAGTGTGCGTTGGTTTACTCGGGGTTCTCCCGTTTCCTCCAATTTTTTCATTCCACCAGTTCATCTCATTGCTATCCATCCGATCTGAGCCAAAGCTGCCTAAAGGCCTTAAAAATTCAAATGCACACAGAATGAATCAAATTAAAATCAGGCAAGATTTCTGTTCTAACAATTAATAAAAAAATAATTTATATACAGACAAATTATCATACTACATTCGAAGAAACTAATTATCCTGACGTTTCAAATTTATTTATGGCCTTTAGGCATCTCAAACTGAGGCCAGGATAGGGTAGTGGAAAGGAAGGTAGAGTGGCCAGGGCCTAGTTAGTAGGTACCATCCCGCATTTACCTCGTATGCCTGAGAAAAACCTGCGAAAACTTTCTTCAGGATGGTCGGCCGCTGGTATCGAACCCAGGACATCCCGGATAAAAGTCAACGCTTTATCGGCCGTTCAGTTTGACATTGTATTTGCAAACAGAGTTTATCATGAAATCCCAAACATAATAATCGTTTTTTTTTCTGCACTTGTTTCACTCCGTCTGTATGTTCGTTCCCCTCTACTAAATCAAAGGAAAATCATTTGAATTAGAAACAATGAGCCTCAACAGACAGCACTCTGACAACTGATTCCTTACTCAGAATGGTGACATAATTAAAAAAAACAATACCGCAATTACATGCTCCGCCATTCAGGATCAGACAACAGGAAGCGTGTAACTGTATATACAAACACAAACGTCCCCTTCACAATATTGCAGCCTTCCAGGAACGCCAAAAGAATGTCACGTGTAATGTTGTGTTTGGCTTACCCTGTACGTTAACACAATCAGAATGTCAGCACAATTATTCCGTGCGTGAGTTTTCTCGGGGTACTCCCGTTTCCTCCCACTTTCTTCATTCCACCAATTCATCCCATCATCATCTATATGACCTGAGCCATAGTTGCGTAAAGGCCTTAAAAATAAAATTCAAATTCAGCACAATTATAAACGTTTCAAATTGACTTCTAATCCAGATTCTGATCATCATTGATGAAACTATCAGGAAAACAGTGTTGTGATGTAAAGGTGATCTGTAGCAGTAAACCTAAACTTGTAAACTTGCAACTTCGATTTTCTCTTTCGCCTGATATTATTATTAAATATTAATTATGAAAAGTGAATTTTCTGCAAAGCTCAAAAGCTTTAACAAATTTCTGGTTACGTGATTTCGCTAAGTCACTGCAATAAACTATTAGTGAGAAGATAATCACCATTTTCCTATTTTCTTTATCTTATGATGTTCAAATTCGTTAATCACTGAGCCTAGAAACATATCAAAGAGGAATGTAACATTTCAGTAGAACCTCCAACACCACCACCCTCTTAACTTTTTCGAAATTTCTCAATTTGCTAGGTGAAATAGATATACAAATAAATTCTCGTAATAACAAATGCAAACCTAGGTATACCTCATGAGGTCTTAATGTCGTATGTCTATCTTTCACCGCAAAAGATGTTTTTCTTTTACAGAAGACATTCATAATGAAAAGAAAATAGGACCATTCAGTTGCCGTGCAAATGACTTATTCCCATTTTAAGTTAATATTTTCAAATAAATTTGATTGCGTTTCTTTATGTGTATCTATGAAATCTTGGGGAAGCGGAGCCGACCGGGTAGCTGTGCGGTTTACGGCGATAGGCCAACAACTCGAAGATCCCGGATTCGAGTCCCGGCAGGGGTATGGATGTGGATTTTAATGGCTTAAGTGTGAATCGTGACGGGCCGAAGTCCAAAGTTACTAGACGAGCCCAAATAAAAAATAAAGCTTTTTTTGCGAGGCGAAATAGAGCTGAACTGGTACTAAAGTCCGAGCAATGTGATCCGAGATCCGGGTACCCGGTTCCAAAAGTATCCGGAACCGGATCCGGATCCAAGTGCCCATCCCTACTTCAGAGTTCGTACAACGGTGTTTCTGACCCTCTATAGTGTATTACATTGTATCAATGACAGTCTGGCCGAGTCTGTAAGTCGCTGAATTTCTAACGAAAGGATCCATGTTCTCGTTCCGCTTTTTCTATGTCTCAACAAGGAATGGCCTTTACGCATCTTTGTCTCAAGCCGTCGTGTAACTGGAAAGTCCGTACTTGTACATAATCGTACCTCATATGGACAGCCACTGGACGTAACCATCTAGTTTACTTTGGACATCCGAAAGACGTCCCTTCACTTCTCTATTGGAGATCCTATGGACACAAAAGGGATGGAATGGCTGCATCCATTGGACGGGTACCGAATCCCGCCTGGTGCGTAGATTTTAACAAGCATTGCACTCATTTAATCGTGACGGGCTAAAGTCAAATATACTTAAAATGGCCGATAAAAAATAAAGTTAGCAAAAATTATCTAAAGAAAAAAAAACTTAATTTCAATAAAGTTTTATAAATGATCGAATGCTCACCTCATCTCCTGGATTTTCCTTTGCATCACTTCCTTTAACCTCTCCTGTCTACGCTCTTGTTGGATTCTCGTTGCTTCTTCATCTTCGAACTTTTTCTGTCGTTCCTCAATTCTTTGCCGTTCCCTCTCATAAATTTGTTTCTTGATATCAAGTCTATATTGCTCCAGGACCTGCACAAACAAAAAGACACCTCTTAAAAGCAAAACAACAGCCAAATGTATAAGTAATCATCATATTCATTGGCATTATGCTAAAGGAAAATCTATCAATACTGTACACTTACGTACTTGAATTTATTTATGGCTTTTAGGGACCTAAGGTTCAGGACGGGATAGGGTAGAAGAAAGGAGTCAGTTAGGGCCTAAGTTGAAGGTACCACCCACGCATTTGCCTGGTGTGACAGGAAGAACCTCAGTTGTAACGTTCACGACTACTTCGGCTCTCATGCTCATATGGAACGTTAACATATCATACAGAAAATCTGTCCTTTTTGTCTCAGGGTGACTTCTCTAATCGACATGTGTGGTGGAGTTCCTTTGGTCAACACACATGCAACAACTGAGTAGCCTATCTCTAGCTAGCATGCAAAAGGCAGTCGCCTGATCTTACGACGCACTGTGGGTCCTATATCAACTAAAATATTAAGGAAAGGGTAAAAAGCTAGTCCCTGTATGATACGCACGCGCCGCGAACGGAGCATGGTACTAAGTGAGATGATGTGGTCAGTCCAACGTTCGACCGCCTTCATCTTCCCAATGTGCCCAGGAGTACCAAGGACACTCTGGTACTCAATTTGATAGGAGGCTGAGTGCACCTCAGAGCGCCAGGCATGAAAAATCTCCACTGTCCTGGCCGGGATTTGAACCCGGGCCGCCCGATTCGTAGTCAGGCGCGCTACCGCCTGAGCCACGGCGACTCTTATTAAGGAAAGGGTGAAAGTAAATAATAGTATCTACGAACAGACATGATTATTTCTTTATTTCTTGGCCCACCTGCCTGAAGATGTGCCAATACGCTGGCTCGGGCCAAAACCCGAGGAAAACTGATTTACATAGCATTACAATGGGGGCGTGCTTCGGTTTTTACTAATACAAAATAGTTCCAAACATACAGATTCATAGATACAAGAAATATCTTTAATGACAATGATTCTTAAAAGCATTCAAATTATTTATTTGATGTTATAGACTCGAAATATCTTTTATTCACAGTGTTTTGTTGTAAATAGTTCTGGCGGTAATATCTGTTAGTATTCGTGCGCCAAGTAAAATGTCCAACATATACGCACACACACAATTCTGAAAATGTATCGTTAAAATAAATAGAGTAATATTCTGCAGGTAAAATGAATAGTCCTTTTGGAAAACAGTATTATCAAAAGCGTGTGAACTGCGATTTAGATCATAATAAAACTGCCAATATAAGAGTACTATAATTTAAAGATCCAACTAAAATATGAGTTTATATAATTAGTTTTGGGGCTAACATAAGTGACACAACAGTTACATAATGCAACGCACAACTCGCAGGATGCGAGTGACACCACACAGTAAAGATGGTGAGCCTCTGGTATCGAACCCACGACCTCCCGAAGCGAAGCGAGCACTCTACCCACTGAGCTACGGCCGCTCGGTGCACACTTCCGTCTCATCAAAGCTGCATATATCGTCAGGGGATGATGAAGAACGTTCCGCCCAGAGGAAAGTTTCTGACCCGAATATTCTTCGGGAAGTTTAACCTATGGTGGATATGATAATGCCTTCCATTGGATAAGTGAGGTTACCGTCATAAGGACGGAACGTGCAGCTTTAAGTGGGTTCCAAACCTCTACGACCAACCACATCACGTTCGGATGAGCTGTCAGGAACAATGTGGAAGCGGACCCTCGGAAAAGTGTTCGTGCCACTGCAAACGAGTTAAGCATACACCATACCATTATTAGTCGGCAGCTCCGTGCAATCGGTAAGGTGAAAAATATCGGACTCATGGGTGCCACATGAGTTGACACCGACCAACAAGAATGGCCGTCGGGAGATGTGCAGTTCTCTGAGTGTAAGGAATAAGCGGCAGAATTTCCTCCATCGGATCAGTTCAGATGAAAATTGGACCTGCTGTGACAATCGTAAACGGTCAGGACAATGGTTGGATCGTGATCAACGTCCAGGATGGTGTCCTAAACCACCTCCCCACCCACGGAAGGTAGTGCTGCTGGTATGATGGGAGTGGTCCATCATGCCTTTCTCAGGCGAGGTGAAGCCATCACTGTAGATCGTCATAGTGCTGAATTTCATGCAATGCACCGCAAACTTGTCCGCAAGCATCCAGTAAATCAACAGATACGATGTCCTCATGTTGCATGGCAATGCCCGCTCACACGTCGCGCAAAGAACGGTGCATGCTCTCCATGAGTTGCAGTATAAAATCCTTCCTCACTCGCCATATTCCTCCGATCTCTCTCCCACTGACTACCACCTCTTCCAGCATCTCAATCACTTCTTGGCAGGGAAGACCTTCCCTGATGATCGGGCGGTGCATTGAGGATCTCTTCGCATCGTAGACTCCAGGATACTTTCCTCACGTAATCCAATCGTTGGCTGAGCGATAGCAACAGTGTGTGGATACAGCCCGCGACTCCATTGATTAACCAGGTAATGTAGTTTTCATTTTCTTTGCGCCTTTGGACATGACGCACCTAACCTAACTTAACCTGTCGAATAATGTTCATGCCAAGTTTGGCGCAGCTAGGTCTAACTGAATGGAAGTAATTTGAACATTAAACAATAGGTTGGCAACACTGAACTACGGCACCAATCAAGACGGTTCTTCCAACTAGTCTAGTCCAGACCTTTCCCGTGACACCTCACGCATGTCCCTATACTTCGTAGTTTCTGGACACGGACGGACGGACACCATAAGCCGGATCAGAAGGTCCCTTTTTGCTATGGTTTCGCTATCAAGGGACCTAAAAGAAATAAAAACATTCTATAGATGGCCTAGCCGCCTCGTTTTCCACTTCCTTTTCTTGATGTGTCCCTACAGCACTGAATGAGCGTGAGCCGTAGGTGTCGTAGATACAATTAATTTTTTAAAAAAAAGGCACTATAGACACCCAACCCATTATGTGTATAACAAAGCCTTTGAAGTATTAAAATTAAGAACGAACGGTTACCTGCTTCTTCCTTATTGCTTCTTGCCTCTCCTTTTCTTCGGCCTCAGCGATCGCTTTCTTCCGACGCGCCAACTCCTCCCGGTCTTTCATGAGCTGCAGCAACTGCATCTTACGAAGATCTTCGATTTGCTTCCCCCTTGCCTCGTTTAAGCTCAGCACTTCGTCCCTTCGGCGCTGGGCTGTCTCCCGCTCCTTCTTTCTCCACGCACGCTCCACCTGCGAAGATAAATTTATTTTCATCGGTAATTACAAGCAGTACTTCTGGCACGTTAATCTCATAAAGATGTCCTTGAAAAGTAGCTGCTATTAAATTAGCAGTGTTTTCACTCAATTAGCTATAAATGAATAAACCCGTTTTCTTCATCAGTTATTTCTATTTTATTTATTTATTTATTTATTACGTTTCAGATACAGCTGGAATCACCATAATACACTGGAACTAAAGAACATTACTACAAACTAAATAACATTAAATTAAATTATAAAACGCCACATAACATACCAAGTAACATAAAAAGCATGATTATAATACACAAGATGAACAACTCAGATATTGATATTTAGCGCTCGACAGAAAATGTTTCCAGAATCAAGATTATTGTACATAATTACTAGTCTATGGAATAAGGAGCGTTGCAGTATACTTAGCCTAGTCGTAGCACAATGAGGCAGGTTACTATTTCTGGTTATTCACAAGGGAACACGGAAATAAAATGTAGATATTAACTCTCCAGTTCGAAGGTTCCCGTTAAGTATCTTGTATAAGTACATCAAATCTGCCAGCTTGAGACGAGAAGAGGGTATGTGGAGACCAAGAACGGATAACTCAGGCTTGCTTACGCTACGTACCGATGGTATTCTTCTTTTGACTATAGCAAGAAAGAAGTTCGAAACAGAATCAATATGAGAAAGATTTGAAATACTAGCCATGTTCCAAATAGGGCAGCAATATTCACTTTTAGGGGAGATGAAGGTTTTGTAGAACATACTCAATGAATGAAGGTCCTTAATTTCTGTAAATCTATAGAGAAGACCAAGTAAGCGCATAGAGTTGTTAGTTATAGAGGTCACGTGATTAGCAAACAAAAGTTTATCGTCAAATACCACTCCAAGGTCTTTTTGAGAAGGAACTTAAGCAATAAGATTATCTCCAATGAAATAGGCAGATGGGATTTGATTCCTCTTTAAAGAAATAGTAAGAAAAGAAGATTTTGAGGGATTTATTTTCAAGTTCCACGCATTGCACCAGTCCAAGAGGTCAGAGATGGAATATTTGGAGATCAGTAACATCCTGTAATGATCTGATTTCTCGAAATAATTTACACTCATCAGCAAAAAGGAGGATTTTAGATTCAGATGACGAGAGATCGTCCATATATAGAAGGAAAAGGAGAGGGCCCAAAACACTACCTTGAGGTACATCAGAGAGAACGAGAACAAAATTAGAAGAGGATCCAGAAAGAACAACACGTTGTTCGCGACCAGTGAGATAGTCTCGCAATAATGAAAGGAAATTACCATGGATAACTGAATCGGTGAGTTAGTTTATGATGAAGATTACACTCAATTCTATCAAAAGCCTTATTTAGATCTAGATAGATGGCATCAAGTTGTGTGCTATTGGACAGGGATTGGGGAGCATCAGAGAGTAACAAGGGCAGATTGGTTAAATGATTTCTCTAGTTAACAATTCTTAAACACGTGAGGCGGACCCCAGTTGGAGAGGGCGGGGGGGGGGGGGGGGCGTGCACGCGCGCTCCCGCCAGGCTTCAGCCCATTTATATGATAAATGTTCCGTTGGGAAAACCTGCTGCGAGATCTTTCCAACGGGAGATCAACCACCTTTCTAGCCCTTGTAGTTCCTCAGTTATAAACTTCCCTACCTTCATCTCCGGAACCACCCATGCTATGTGTATGATCTATACGGGTTTGAACTCGTCTCGCCGAGACCTTTTCCAACGACACCTCAACCACCTTTTTAGTTGTATGATAGATATATAAATGTGACAGTTCCTGCTCTCAACTAGTTCGAAGTGCTCTACAACTCCTTAGTAAGGGATACTTTACTTTACCACTCGAAGCTTCCATCAGCTATTGAGCCATATGTACGCTCTATTACACTTATTCCCTTCCAAATAATTATCAGAGACACTTCTATAAACAACTAACGGCAGCCAGAAATCCAAAAAGTGTTACGAAAAGTCATGTGTCATTTCTATTTCCGTAAGTACACACTAGAGTTGATCAACACATAACAAACATGGCAGCACGCGGAGGAATACTAATGCCTACACTTCGTGCTATGAATGACAGGTATTTTGCTACAAAAGTTACAAACATTATGTCAAACGAGCGAAGATGGGTTAGTTAAAGTCAGGTTTGAACACACAGTCCATATTCTTGCCCCCAACGAGCAAGCATCACTCTCATTTTGCAGTTCCACGACTCGAAACTTTATTATATTTTGCGTTTCAACTCTTCAACACACGTTGGAAATATTACAATTATCCTGTAAATTTTAACCCCTAGTACGTAATAAAAACTCAAGAACGTCTTACTACTTCAACCTTTAACTCACTTTGTAATAAACTCTACCTATAAAACTAAACATCATGACCGGAGTTCACTCTGTACAAGAGTGCACAATATTTTAAAGCGCTATATTTTAGCAATAAATTATACTGAAATTCAAATTTAATGAAGTACGTATTTGACCTTGTACATTCAAGTTGGTGGGCGCATATGCAGCTTTTGAAACTCGCATTTTATTGACGTTTCGTACCAACAATTTATTTAATGCATCTCTTCAACTATAACCGCGAAGTGTTTTAATATTTCAATTTCATGCCGACTAATACATTACAGTACATGGACTATATATAAAGTATCGTTTTCTACGACTTAATTAAGAAATTATGTTCGGTAGTAAACTGCATGAATATGTGTACTTACTAACTCTTCGTGAATTCACACGGTAGTCTATTCTTAACACATATGATGATGTCCAACAGAGAAAACAATACCCTTGTAATTCAACTGAATCTCTGAGCATTCTCCAAAGTACATGGAAGACATTTAATCATATTTCTAACATTTTCAGTAAGTTCACAACTTTTCCATCCGCTATGTAAGTATTATTCAACACTTACTTTAATTGGAAAAGTGGATTTTGTATTTGCAAAATTACTGCCCACTTTGCATTACCTTTCTTTGCACTTAAAAAAGAGATTTGTCAAATATTCTTTAGCACTTTGCAAATTTATATGTCCGTGGAACAAAAACCTAACATCAAAGAGCAAAGTGAAAAGTTGCGAAGTTCAATCGTGGAATAGGCCTTTGGTCGGTCACCAAAAGATATGAGAAGTTCTTTTAAACTTATTTTAAATTATCGTTTTTAAACGTTTCGAGATTAGTCATTCTGAATAACAATTCTACTGCAGACAATTTTGTTTTCATTTCGCAAGTATGGTTTACAATTATTTCTGCTAGGTTTGAAGAACTGGCGCTAAAGTATATAGCACAAAGATATAGGACACTGGGACTCACCTCCTCTTGTATTCTTTTGGCCCTCATGGCGTCCTTCTCTGCTTGCACGTCTGACGCTTTCTCTTGCAACGCTCGAAGCCTTGCCAGCTCTTTCTCTTTCTCCGCCTTTATCCGGGCCTGTTCTGCTTCCGCCGCTGCCTCCCTTTCCGCCTTCTGACGCATGAATTCCTGCACCTAAAGACAAAGGCAACAGCTTCATTAACAACACTATATGCAAAAAAACTAACTAACTAAATGAATGAATGAATGAATGAAAGAAAGAAAGGAGAAAGAAAAGAGAAAGAACGAAAGAGAGAGAGAGAGAGAGAGAAAGAAAGAATGAATCAATTGAAAACATACAAATTATTATTTCTAACGCCTTTCATTCACCAAATGGAACCATGAAACACATATCTTATATTGAAGTTATTTGCCAGCGATGCAACGTCATTACCTCGAAAGGATTGGAGGAACAGCCATATCCCTCTGCAATCCTATTGATACGTCACTACTGTATCTTTAGATCAGAAGATCACGGGTTAACGAACAATTGTCTAGGAATGTTGAATTTTATTTATGGCCTTTAGGCATCGAGGCTCAAACCAGGATAAGGGAGGGGGAAGGGTTGGCCAGGGCCTATGGTTGAAGGTGCCATCCCGGCATCTACTTAGGATTATCAGAAAAACATGTCCTTCCTTCCTTAACGAAGAACAAATAAATGTAATTTTTAACGAACAGAGGGGGATTAGGAAAAGTAAACCGTTTCGTATATGGCTGTGAAATGTGAAAAAGGAAGTTATATGTTAGAACATCCTGAACAGCGCACTTACATAAATATAGACTTATTTCAGTAGTCTAAGATTTATTAAAAGAAAACTCGAGTTAGGGTCAGTTCTACAATCGACCGCTAAACTTCTAGTCAGCGCTAAGTTGAGGCCAAATTTGATTTTGGCCAATGAGAGTACGCAAAATGAGAACTGGCCTCACCTCGCTGACTAAAAGTTTAGCGGTCGATTGTAGAGCTGAACCTTAATCAGGAATTATCCGAAAACAACATTGATAGGTTTCAGGCTAGGTACGGACTTAATGAATATTATCACTCAGTGTTCGATTTGCTATAAATAAAGCCCGTATGTTTAGGCACTTAAAATCTTTAAAATAGGCACTGAAAAGCACGAAAATAGTCACTAAAAAATTCGAACAACGGTAAAAAAATATAGCTGAACGTGTAAAACTGACAAATAAAGAAAAGTTATCCCCTATGCGATACGCACGCGCCGTAAACGGCGCATGGGGTGTGTGGAGGTAGCGCTCCACATATTCTCAATCTACGGTGAGGTGGGGTGCTCAGGTCTCACACTCGATCGTTTTTACCTTCCCAAGGTGCCCAGGAGTACCAAGGACACTCTGGTAGTCGATTTAATAGGAGGCTGAGTACACCTCACAGCGCCAGGCATGGGAACACTGCGAGAAAAGTCTCCAGTGTCCTGGCCGGGATCTGAACCCGGGCCACGCTATCGCCTGAGCCACGGCAACTCATAAAAAATAATTTGGCAAAAATAAAACTGACAAATAATTTGGCAAAAATTAGAAAGATTTTCTTTTTCGAATGCCATTTTAATAAATGTGCAACATACTTTACTTACACTGATTCCAAGAAGCTGCTTCATATCATGGGGAAAATCAATAAAATAAAAAACAAATATTATTTTCGTTCTTCAGATAGAAAAAAATTCTATCTGCAAGAACTAGTATATCTCATCTAAAAAACGGAAGTTTTGAGTAGCCGATATACAGCCTAAACGGCTGGCGCTAGAAAAACGGAATTTGGTATGAAAGTACACCATCACTAGTAGGTTACGAAAATATTACAAAAATCTCCGAAGACGCAATCTTGGATCCAAAATGGCAGACCCCAAAAATTCATTTTCAACACCGTTTGAGCTAGAGATACGAAATTTAGCATACTAGGGATACTACGAGTTAGCCCATTTACTTTCAAACGAAAAGAACGTCTTGTTCTCGGTGACTGGTTTAAATAATTTTCCTTAGAACACTGAATCACTTGAATAACGATAGTTTTCTATCAGGAGAATCTGTTTTAAATCAAAAAGACCACTGATTAGCTGTCACTACAACACTTCAAATAGGCATTTATAGACTCTATACATTGAAATAGGCAAAATATTTTTTTCTGTAGGAACCTATGACACCCAAAAATAAACTTCTGTCAAGTTATGTTTACAATATCTCTAACGTAAAGGTAAAGCCTATCATCCGGGCTCTAGTTATAAATTACGAAGGTGGGGGTGGGGGGTCCTAAAACTAGTAGTTGCTGGTAACTTTCAACCTGCTACCTGTTTGGGTAGAAATACGGAGATTTTTATTCCTGGTTGGTATGATTTGGAATTAATAACCGGGGATGAAGTCCTCTGGCACCAGGAAAAGTTTGGTCAAATGCCTTGTTTAGATTAGTAAGATGGTTATGGTGGTAAAAAAACATGGTTGAAACAACTCCGTTTAGATTACGGAACTTAACTTGGTGACTGCCATTGTCAATAAAAAAACCGGTGACACGCGTAGTGTAAGGAATCTCCCTTTTCCATACTCTAAGGTTAAATGGTAGACGTTTAAATCATAAAATAATGAACACCAATAAACTGATTCTAGCGTGATATTTTGTAGATTAATTCTGCCATCATTCTTTTATACATTAAAAGTGATACGCACCACTACGATGCTATATATCACCCAAAGTTGCCTAAAGACCTTAAATACAATTCAAATGAAAGTTACTGTCATATTGCTAATGTGAGACGAATTATGTGGACATCAATGATTTCGAGCAGCATCCGATGACACTCATCTTTTCAGCGGTTAATTTAATATTTTCTCTTGCGTTCCGATAGTAATCGGGGCATAAAAACCCTTGCCATCAGTTTTGAAGTAACTCTCGTAATCAAGTAAGTATAGAAAACGAAGGAAAATAAGTCTAGTTGAAAATGTGGGAATGAATGGGAAAAGCGCTGATAATAGAAGGAAAAGACACCAACCTTTGCATCCAGCAGTCTTTCTTCTGCTCTCTCCAATTCTCGAAATTGCATCAGCTGTCGGTTTATTTCAATCATTTGTTCTTTCAGATACTCTTGTTCAGCGACTTTCCTCTTTTGGTTCTCCAGCTCTTCCAACTGGAACTTCAACTGAGCCTCTTTCATCATTTTTTGCTCCTGAAAAGGAATTTTCAAAAAGAAATAAAGCGTGTAAAAAATATGTATAAAATAAAAAAACAGGACACCAATGTTATTTTTGTATAAATACTGCTAAAAATTAACGAGATCTTCGTGAGAGTGGAATTAAAATTGGTGAATAGACAAACGACTTTTATGATAATAATAAACAAGTACAGTCGAGCTCAGTCAAGGTACTATACACGTGTGTATAGCCAGGCTTTGGCAGCGAGTGTCCAATTTGGATATCGTTGGAACGTTTGACCGAGACGTTTCGAACGACAACACAACGCCTTCGTAGTCTTAATGGTTCCTCAGTTGAAATTTCTCGACGAACGGAAAAACAGATATGATCTATGCGGCTCTGACACCGTCTCACCGAGACCTTTTCAACGACACTTCACCCACCTTTGTAACCTTAGAAGTTCCTGAATTGAAAGTTGTCAGACAGACAGATGGACGTAAATAACGGTGATATAAAAGCGTAACCAGCTTATCCAGATGCTGAAGCTTAAAAATCAATTGATACTACTAAATTGCTCTTAAACCCATAATGTGTATATTGATATAGGGAGAGTCCAATCCCCTGTAAAGAAAATGAAAGAACAGTTCCATACCTGAAATCTGACTAAAGAGTCTTACTGAACACGTTTAGGAAAACGATTCGTTTATTTTCGTATACACCATAAATCTTGATATTGATATAAGAAGTTCCCATTTTTATCAAATTAAGTTTGAAGTTAAAATGTAGTACCCACTGTCAGTATGTTGCCAGCAACTAATCGGGTTCCCACTCATTGGACCTGAACATATTTCCTGATTTTTCCAGGTTACGATTCACAAATTTTTACAGGCCACTATATTCTACTGTATAGCTAATACAAAGGAAGCCCTATTCATAAAACTAGCGACAGAAACAAGTATATTTCTATTACAACAGAGTCCACAGTGATACATACCCATTCTGCAGTACCGTACACTAAAATTTCACCCAAAGTGATACCTTGGACACTAGATAGGATTTCCACAGATTGAAATGTATTTATACATCGTAATGATTGGTAATTCTTCAAATCAAAATATAAAAAAAAAATATGTAAGAGAACTTTCCGACGATCTTACTTTGCGAAAGTACTACACTGGGTCAAAGTTAGAGCATCCCTTGACAAAAGGGCATTTTTTTGTTGTTACACAATATTTTTTTTTCTCGAACCACTTATGTGATCGTGTTGTTATAAGCAAGCGGTCCTGAGCATTTAGACCTCATAGAACTTTTACCGGATCTTCTTGCAGAGTTATCACAATAGCAACTTTAAGTGTAACTCAATTTATTATTGGAATTCGTATACAATGTTCAAGATGTAAAATTGACCTCTTTTTATAAACTACGATCAAGCATTGAGTATATCTGAGCTCAGGAAGAATTCCTCAATTGAAATAATAATAGAAATTAGATTAAAAAGGAAATATTTCTGAAAAATTAAAATATGGTCTATCACCAATATCGAAACTTATAAAAGTTTCACAGTCTTAGAATTACTTCCAGATCAGAAAAAAATAACGTTGTTCTGGTGATAAACTCCATGGTTTTATTAGGGAGGTGATATAAACTTTACCCCGCTACTGTAAGGTCCGCAAACTTCTTGAACTTTTATCCACTAGGTCGTAATGCACGTGAAGGGGAAGATAGTACCATTTTCAAAACCAAAAACTGAAGTAAAAAAAAATCATGTATTTTGTCAGACTGTTTTTTTTTTAAAGTGGAAATTTGAAAGCATTGGCTATCCAGTTGCAAAAGTCGCTACCTCTTTTAAGTATATCTTATTACACAAGAAATGCATGCTGTAGCAAAATGAAGGTTTAAAATAATACATTCAGAGAAGCAGCAAACATACTTAACGGAATTTCTTCAAGCTTTTTTTTTAATATAAGTTTTTCATGAATTCTCTGACTTATTCAGGTTTTCCAAGCCAGTGCAAGCCCTCAACTAAATAGCACATTCAGCACGGAATTGCAAAATAATTTAATTTTTTACACGCTAGATATATAATTTAACACTTGTACGATTCATAACTCGAGGTGATGCCGACAAAACCGAAGCAGTTGGAGCATTTTATCTACTATTCAGTCACAACCTCCAATCATATTTCCTGATTTTTACCCATGTCAAGTCTAGTTTTCTGGAAAGCCTTACTTACTACAATTATATATAGGTGCACTTTTTTTTTATTTCTCTATATAATTTCTTTATTCTCCCCTTTTCCCCTTCATCTTTATTATCATTTCCTCTTCCCCTCTGATTCCCTAGCCTCTAGGAACCTACTCCTCGCAACCTCCGCACTTCCTTCTCCATTTGGTGTTTTCTTCGATTCACCTAATCATTTTCCCGCCTCCAAAGCCTGGCAACAGTGTTACGAAGCATCAGTTGTCAACATGGCGTATCCTTAGCACAAGTCCCGTACCAGTCCGAACTGTCCATTTTCTCTCCTACCACGTGAAAACGCTTTTGCGAAACGCTGCCGCTTTTCTGTGAAGTTCCCGTACGCCTGTCTTGGTATTCTATAATGTAAGTACCTTTTTACTCCCTCTTTATATCTGAACAAACCCTTTTATATTATAACAAATCTTTGGAATTGCCTGAATTTAATCGACGCCTTCTACATATACAGATCATTAATCTATCACTGTTCGCTGAATACGGAACAGAAAAGAAATTCCGATAAGGTACCCTTTGGCTCTACAAAATTTCTAGAAAGGTACTGTGAAAATTCTGAGGACACCCAATTTCGGTATTTGAATGCGAGACTACCCAACTACTGAACTAAAATCACATTGAGAAATCTCGAATTCAACCACCACTGTTCACGATTTAGCTTTGTTATTATTATTAACAGGAACTTTTAAACAATGGAATAAAACAAAGAGACAATAGTTTGCTTGACGTGCAAATACTAACCTGCTGCAGATGTTCAGCAGCGTACAATCGCGCTACTTCATTTTCCCGAATTTGATCCATAATTTGTGCAACACCCTTCATCCTCAGCGCCTTCTTGCGGTCCTGTTCGTCCTGCTCTTGTTTAATTTCCCGCAGACGCTTCTCCTCCATCATTGTACACAAACGACGTTCTTCTTCGTCTATCTCTTTCCTTCAGAGAAAAACGACCACCGCTGAGTGACAAATTCACTTACACACCAGACAAAATAAATCTGTATTACAATATCCGATATTCGGTTTGATTTATTTGGCGGTATCACTCTCCTAATAGCATAGACGCTTGCATCAAGTTCGCAAGTGACCTGATTATAGTTTTTTTTTTTTTTAACTTTAAGTAAACATGCTGCAAACTTTCAAGTGAAAATATAACACTTGTTAATTTGATACAAAGTTACTAGAAATGTATCAACCGTGATCTTCCACGCTTGTATCCTTGCAGTAAGTATACCAGAAAAAATTGGCTGCACGTTTGCAAAGTATCAACTAACACTTACGTTTTAAGTTTGTTTCAAGTTTAAAGAGGCTTGCAAAATATCCTGTCAAGCTGTTTGCAAATCTGCAAACTTGACGTGTTGAACTGGTTGCAAGTCTTGTAAGTGTCCAATGCTATTAGGGTTGTCATCCTCACAAAAGTACAAAAAAAGCTAAGTAAACTGTTATAAAAAGAGACATACAAAAGCACGGAGAATTAATATATTTTGAAAAATACGTACTAAGTCGATCAACGTGTGTCTTTTTTATAATTCCAACAATAAATCTAGATAATGCACACTAAATTCCTTAAATTAAAACAAAGTTATTCTGAAACCATCTTCTAAATATTCCTTGACTGTATAATATGCTTTATTTCTCAATATTTTGAGAAGTGCAGATTTAAATTCTGAAATATTTTCAATAGTTTTTAACCATCCAGGTAGATTATTGTATAATCTTGCATAGTAACAATATACACTTATATGTACATACATAATTCTGTCGATTTACAAATATATTCATCTTTTTGCCTTTTATCATACTTATGCATACTCATAACATGGGAAAATAAATGCTGATTCTCCATAATAAACATTATTCATTTATAAATAAAAGGACAACGAAGAGTTAGGAGTTTTATAAATTTGAAGATGTTTTAGCATGAAGCTTGGACATTTAGGCCAAAAATGGTTCACAGCGCCCCACATGCTCCCTCAAAAAATCTTCCCAAAGTTTAAAAGTGAGTAAAATCTGGCATAGGAAAGTAAGGGTACAGTTTCTATGGATATTCAGCCTTGATTGAAGTCTATACAAAGGTAAACAAACACTACGCAATTTCTGACTGAGTTCGGTAAATGTGCATTTCCCATGTCAAATTTTCATTTAAGGCTATACCTGAAAATTTTGTGCTAGTACAGTAGCGTAAAATTATGGGATCAAATGTACCAATCGGTAGGAGACTTTTACTTCGTACAATCTCGATTTGTGCCTGCTATAAAATAGCCGTTGTACTATCCCGCGTATGATTTTTTCCGATGATATGGGTGCGAACAAAGCCGAAAATATGCCATGTTTATGAAATACCTTCTTTAATTGAGGCGTGACATGAGGCGGGTTAGGCATCTTAATATATTTAATTTTTTTTTTTTTTTTTGTAAGCTGATAGTGCATCGATACGTCATTTTCATAATTGGATGTTACTATAACCACTCTAGAACTAGCGAAAATATGTATTTAATTTCATTGTCTAAATCATGAATTGATTTTAATTTTATTAATGGCCTTTAGGCATCTAAAGCTCAGGCCGGGATAGAGGAGGGGAAAGGATGCGAAAAGGGGTCGGCAGGATCCTAATTTCAAGGAACCATTCCGGCATTTGTTTGGTGTGACTAAAGAAAGATCTTAAAAAACCTCAGTCAGGATTGTCGGCTGCTGGAAATGAACCCACGACCGCCCGAATGCTAAGCCAAAGCTCTACCACTGAGCCACGGCCGCTCAGTATCCAAATCATGAGGGGAGGAACAAAGTTTGTAGGCTCAAAAAAAAAAGAAATCCACACATTACCTTTGGACATGTTAGAGTGACCAGACTGTCAATCAATGTAAACTGTGGAAGCAGAAGGCGTGTGTTGAAATTTGTTATCTTTCTTGTAAATTAGGACGTCTAAATAATTCAGTTTTCTTGACCATTCTAGCTCATGTGTGAACTTCAATTTAGGGGGAAAAGAATTTAGGTCTCTGAGGAGTTTAATGTGATTCAGAATCCGAATTATGCATGAAAAGCCCATCGTCTACACAACGTGCTTACTTAACAGTGTAGATTACCCCCGCCATCTTGGTATGACCTTTGCATTGATTTGCATGGGAATCGTTTTACTCGTCTTTTGTCCCTCAGAAGTAGAATATTCAAGTTCCGCTTTCATGAAATTTGCCTTGGTGATTATTTTGACTGTTGTAGAGTTTTTGTTTGTGAAGTCTTTTCAAATATATGAGTACAATGTACTATTAATAGTTTACTATATAAATCACAATACGTCAACATGAAATTATACTGTTCGTGGGTAAAATATTGCATTTCTATAAAACAGCATGAGTCAAGGAAAACATGACAAAACGCTACGCGAAAACGGAAGTTAAAAATTACGCTCCTTAGAGACAAAGACAGAGTAACACAATTCCCATGTAAATCAATGGGAAGTTCATACCAAAATGCCGGGGTTGACCTACACCGTTAAGACTGAATCCAAGCAGATTTTCCCGCCTTTTTCGTTTTACGTCGATTATTCAAATTTGAATGCAGATAAACAGAAAATAACTTCCTAAATTATAGTTTGTTGCATACTTCAATAATGAATACCAATAGTCTTAGAGAAAAGTTAACAGATACTTCAAAACTAAGTCAATACACTCTTGGGACAGTCCCATATCCTAAAAGTGTATTTACTTAGTTTCAAAGTATCTGTTAACTTTTCTCTAA
>JAGDQP010000707.1:33393-84937 GCA_022664845.1 Lepisma saccharinum
TTAGAGAAAAGTTAACAGATACTTTGAAACTAAGTAAATACACTTTTAGGATATGGGACTGTCCCAAGAGTGTATTGACTTAGTTTTGAAGTATCTGTTAACTTTTCTCTAAGACTATTGGTATTCATTATTGAAGTATGCAACAAACTATAATTTAGGAAGTTATTTTCTGTTTATCTGCACTCAAATTTGAATAATCCACGTAAAACGAAAAGGGCGGGAAAACCTGCTTGGATTCAGCCTTAATAAATTTTAGCTATGGTTTGGATAGTAAAGACTAAAGATATTTTTAGACTGTTAATGCGAATGGAAATGTTAGCCAAAACTGGGGAGAGGACTTTCCATAGCAAAAGCGTCTTTCTGGATGTAGTACTTATCTGCAAAATCGAACCCATGGCAATGACTACAGTGAAAAAGTCAAGATATTCTTTCCTGTATTAACTATCAAGAAATACCCAATAGACTTATTTATAACATTCAATTTCTTCTTCATGATTATGATAAACATAGACTTTTATACAGGATCCATCGTTATATATTATACAGTGTCTCCGAAATAATGGTGCAACTTCGGAAGGTGATTATGCACATCAGAACTAGAAAACCCTTCCTTTGAAGAAATTCAAAATTATTCATAGTTTCGGAGCTACAGGCGCGCAAAGTCACGGCGACATCATGGCTCGACACGACTTAGCAACTCACACTCGAAGTAGTACCCGAAACATCAATGGTTTTGATTGACGGAGGGCCGCATAGACAGTCATAGGTTTTTCGTAACCCAAGAATTTCATTGTCAAGGATTTAACTCGTTTAAAAGGCAAACATAGTCATCCCCTCTCTAAGCTGAATTCGCCAATCATAAACATAACTAAATGTATTGGGTACCACTGACTCCGCTTACGCCATTACTTGTCGAAATATAACATCATTTGTGACGGTGCCGCCGTAACTTTGCGCGGTTGTAGCTCCGTAACCAATCTTCAAAGACACTTTTTTTTTCTTGTTCTGATGTAAAATAATCACCTCCCGAATTTTGTACCCATTATTTCTGAGACACCCTGTATGGTGTTGCTAAAGTTCATAAACAAGGCGTATCTCTGCGTCCTGTTATCTATGGCATCAAACATAAAGCATATCTTTTAGCAGCATTCCTAGCAAAACACTTAAGAACTCAAAAACAGTTTCAAATGACAGTTTCAGCTAATAACATGGGAAATATTCAAATTTGCTCCATATTTAACGCATAATAATAATAATAATAATAATAAATGGATGGATGACGTGGGAAGAACTTAATACTTCAGGTATCCTCTCCATGTCATAATTGCACTCACTCAGATTTGAGTGCACTATTGTTTGTTTCACGCGTAAGGTTTCATGTAAATACTTGCATATCTTATTTTAGTAACAAAATGAATCTATGTTTATATTTGTAATCAAAAATTGATGGCAACAGCCACTGTATTGGTCGCTGAACGCAACAAAAATTAACTAAATTCAATTCAATATTACTTCAGTTCAATTCAGACAAAGTATGACTTACCATGGGAATTTACAAACGCAATTAGATATTAAACCTGCCATTCAGAAGAAGAAAAATGGTTCAGTAGCTTTGTCCAAACGTTAGGTGTTACTCTGGCATTAGTCACACGTAAGCTTCTACAAAAGTACTTTGTATCCGTTACTGGATTCTACTTACTTTATTTGCATCTTTTCAGCCACTTGCGCATCACGAATTGCGTGACACTTCGTCCCGAGAATGATTTTATTGGCCGTTTTGACCTCCTCTTCCTGTTCCATCTGAAGCTTCAGAGACCGCGCTTGGATTCGCTCAGCTTTTCGTCGGGCCTCGCGCTCTATGTCGCTCAACTTCTTCCCCTTGGCCTGTTCCTTGTCGCGACTTTTCATCTCGTCGATCACCTTAGACTGTTCCATTCTGACTGCAAGCATTTGTTCTTGAATTTCTTTCTGCCTTCTCAGGAGTTCACTTTTGGGAACCACCTAAAAATGGAAACAAATATTTATCCACAGAGATTGTACTGGATGTTGCAAAGTTTTGTTCAAAAATAATATCATGCTTTCAGAATTATTGTAGCTGTGTACAAGAGGATAATAACAATAACATAAAAGATGGTATAAAGGCAGAAAATAAAAGGATACTTACATAGCAGAATACTGAGATAGGCGCACAAGAACTTAAGAGACACAATGGAAAGTCGGCGACGTTTTGCAAAAGTGTTTTCACATGCTAGAAGAGAAAAAGGACTGGTGCGGGACTTGTGTTAAGGTTACGCCATTTTGCCAACTGATGCTGGATAACAGTGTGGTCAGGTTATGGAGGCGGGAAAATGACTAGATGGGTCGGAGAAAAACACCAAATGGAGAAGAAAGTGTGGAGGTTACTAGGAGTACGTAATGGGTTTCCTGAAGGAATAGGAGGGTACAGAATCGGAGGGGGAAAATAATAATAAAGATGAAGGAGAAAGGGAGAATAAAGAAACAATACTGAAAAATAGGATGAAAGTGCGGAACGAAGAGAATGGAAGAAGAAGAAGAAACTGCGCTGCAGGGAGTTACAGGCAGTTGAGGCCGGGTTCATGGTTTGCGGAAAGCATAGGTCTGCTCCCATCTCTTTCTAACTGTGGCAGGTGAGTCAGGGTACCATAACCTGGCCACACTGTTACCCAGCATCAAAAGTGTTGGCAAAAGTCCCGCGTCTGTTTGCTCTGTCCATTTTCTCTCCTACCGAGAGAAAACGCTTCTGGGAAACACTGTCGCTATTCTTTTGTGTTTGTGACGTTAGTGCATCAGTATTCTCTAATGTAAGAACCCTTTTCTACCGTTTTTTCACTATCTTATATCATATGAACAAAACAAATATTTGTACATATGGTATTAAGATAAGATAAACCTTTCACAAAGTTTCATAAAAATAATTTTAGGAAGGTAAAAGTCAGGAGGGTTGGTCAGTAAGTGATAAAGTGTAGAAAGTCAGATTAAGAATGATTTCTTTTCTAAAGATAACCTTGGAGTTCTGATACAAAAGTAGTCATTACAGCTGCTGTTAGCTCTCGAAACACCTAACTGAAACAAGGGGAGAAGATCACTTATGCAGACATCATCATTTATTATGTTATAAAGAAATCTAAGATGGGAAAATTTACGGCGAGTAGAGAGGTCATTTAGTTGAAGCTTAGAAAGAAAATGAGTTTTGGATAGGTGGGATAAGGAAGGGCATCTATTACTGACTATACGTATGAAGAAATTCATGATTTTATTAAACTTGAAGAGATTACTATCATTTGCTATGGACCAGATAGGAGAGGCATAATCAACAGTCGACAAAACACAGTTTAGGAAATACGTTCTAAGTGCAAGGATGTTAGTAAAAACAGTGAACCTATGTATTAATTAGGGTTTTCATAACTTTCAGGATGATGTAGTCAATGTGATTAATAAAGGTTAAGTTAGTCTCAAACACAACGCCAAGATCTTGATAACGCTGGATTGAAGCTATGATCTGGTTGCATACTTGATAAAATGTCGTGGTGGTATTTGTTTTTAAAGTAAATCTAATATCGTATTGTATAGATTACAATGATGACTGGAGAATGGAGGAAGAATCCACGGACTGTACGATTCACCCGATGTAAGAGTAATGAAATCGCGACGAATAAAAAGGGCAGCCATGTAGCTCTGATAGGTGAGAAACGAAGATTATATTCTATCTTGGTTAAAAAACCAGAGGGAAAGTGGCCATTGGGAAGACCAAGATGTCATTGGGATGACAATATTGGAAAGGATCTTTGACAAGTAGGTGTTCGTGATGAAAACTAGCTTGATGCTGCCCAGGATAGAATTCTATGCAGAACGTTTGTTACTGCGGCGATGCACTTACGAGTTCCGTAAGCCATACAGTTAGTTAAATAAATTATTACGTCACTTATGTGTTCTCTCTTTTGTTTTGTATAAGTTCTTTTATTTCTATTTGATATTTACATTTAGTACATTTGTATTGACTTTAAATCTGTTCTATTTTACATGCCGAAGATTTTGATGTTTGAAGTTCGCACGTTAATTCAGAACTCTTGGTCAATATATTATGCAAAGGCAGTATGTATAATTATATATATATATGAGCTCCTGCGTAGCCTAGTCGGTAGCGCGCTCGACTTCAGTGCGAGCGGTCCCGGGTTCGATTCCCGGTGGGGGTTCAAAAATTTCGGTGTTGACCCAGCATCGTGAGGACAATTGGGGAGCTGCTGTGAATAAAAGACAGTGGCGATCAAGTGGGAGCTTCGGCTCTCCTCTCCCAACCCGTCTGGTCAGCGTGGGAGCAGTAGACCAACTCCTCCCTCGGGGAGAGGCCTCATCCACTAGTGGATTGAATATGGCTGTGATTTATTTTATATATATATATATATATATATATATATATATATATGTGTGTGTGTGTGTATATGTATATACACTGTAGGGAAGAACGTTTCTAGGCGTATAAATACAATTTTTCATCATATATTACCAAACTATTTACTTTGAATCCAAGAGTATATTTAATAAATATTAAAATACGGGAAATTACCATAATTATAAAGAATACTTTTGATGATATTTAAATTATATTTTAATGTCCGTTCACAATAAAACAAAGAAATGTAACTAATTTCTTATGGCGGATGTGCCTTTAACACCTCAGCCGAGGTTATATGAAAATGTGTTATCGCACGTAACTTCACTTTATCTCATTGAGTGTGTTCCATTGTTTCTTTTTTATAGCTAATACACTACACAATACACACATCTCTCCTTTGCTGTTCCGGTAGGGATATACACGAGTTGCCTCTCCGATGTGGTTCCTTTCAGGTTCACTTCACAAACACGTAGTAACAGATTGCCGTTCTACTAATTCCGTTTTTTTTTTTTTCACAGTTTCCAAATCCCACACTTTGAGCTAACCGATTTATCACGTGTAGTTCTGCCTAGTCATGCTAGTACCCTTCATCCGTTGTCTTATAAGTTAGTGATACTTAAATTTAATTCAATTTATGACCTTCTACGTAGCCTAATAGATATAGGCAGGTTTGTTTCCCGACAACGGCTCATAAAATTTCACTGTGACCCAGCGTTCGAGAAGTTACCTGAAGAAGTAGTGAAGAACAGTCACAAAAGCCACCTGAGAGCTAGAAGCGCGTAAGTCACAAAACCTTGTTTTCGATTAAAAAAAAAACTCCTTTCATACAGAAGCTATATAACGGACTTACTTATTTACATTATTAAAATGTTTACAACAAGAATCGAGCAATCAGTATGTGAGGCCTTCCGAATGCTGTACAAAATTACTTCAATCATGTTCCGGTCAGAATTGGACTTATGCGGTTCTAGCTCTCAGGTACAGGTATAATCACGTCCTCCCCTCAATAGTGACATTTATCTCCAAGACATCCTGTACATTTGTGCATTTCAGATTCTAGTTATTTGAATTTAGACACCGTAGTTGTTACTTTATTCTTAACACTCCAGTGTAAAATGGTATTACCTGCTGTGGATGAATTATTAATAAATAAATATTTTGTAGTTAATCAACTCTGCAATGCTATTTGAAAACGTACTCTAAAGCAAACATGTTTCTGTACCATTGATATCATTATCAACTATTCTGGTAGCAACACTCACCGTTCCCTTTTGCTTAAGCTTCATGAGTTCATCTTGCCGTAAGAGAAGAGGACAAGTTGGCTTTCCTCCCGCAGGCACCACCAAGTCACGGATGAGATCTCTGGTGAAAATTCTGATTCTATCTTTATTTTGGGCGTCATTTTCAGAAAATATTTTTACCATTTCACAGGCAGACATTTTACTATTATCCTGTGGAAAACCAAAGAAATGAATTGTTAATTTGACATATAGAAGTTACATGGTAAAACAGTCTACTGCATAAAGAATCCCACAAACAGATACTAAAAAGAACGAACTCCCCGGCTTTTTCAAGTTTAATCAGGCTACTATTCACAAATTTACAGGCATTTTTTTTTTATTTAAGAATTCATGAAAACAACATCTGAGCTCTCAGGTGGCCTCTTTATGATTATAAACACACGAGGCGGAGCCCAGTCGGTGGACTGTGCATATAAGCCACCGCCAGGCTTCAGCAGCGAGCATACTATTTATATCATCAATGTGCTGTTGGAAAAACTGCAGCGAGACCTTTCCAACAATACCTCAACCACATTCCAAGCCCTAGCAGTTTCAAAGATATAAATTGCCCCACTTCTGCAGTGTATGTCATCTACACGGGTTTGACTAATTCATGGTGTCTCACTAATTTTGTGACTTGAAATTTCCTCATCTTTCCACGTTTTCCATTATAATTATTTCCAAATTCCTTTACTTCTTAGTATAGTGGTGCATGTAAATACTATGCAATGACATTTTTTTAATTCCACCACCATCCAGTCCAAGAATCTTGTACATTATTGGTATTTCACGAGAAAAGAAAAAAATATAATTTCTTTAAAATAGAGGACTGAAAAAATCCGGTCAGCGGTGGGAATCGAATTCACGACCTCCGCCTTGCCGGGGCAGTGCTCTCACCAAGTATGGACAGGTCCACCTCATAAATTTTCCCTGAATTTTCCTCATAAATTATACATTTCCCTAAGTTTTCCAGATTTGTAAAATTAAAATTCCTTGTTTTCCAAGGTGGTACACACCCTGTAATCTCAACGAGACCTTTACAACGACGCCTCAACCACCTTCCTAGCCGTAGTAGTTTCAAAGTTGACATCGCCCCCCCCCCCCCCGAAAAAACTGCCCCACAGTGCGGCCGATTCCAAAAAAGCTGTCCGAAAGTTCAAAACAAGGTAACTAGTAAGGGATTTTTTTTTCATATTGGGTTGGTTATAGTACATCTGTGATGGTCAGAAATTACTTATGAAAGTGTTTATTTCCTTTTACCTGTCCCAGGATAGGAGTCGTAAAGCTACCTTTGTTTGTTCGCATCGATTGTGTAAACGACACACGTGTTGAAAGTTGTATAAAAACTTTAGATTGAAGCAGATCATAACCAAATGAAATGGAATCAACGTCCGAAAGTACGTACAATATTTAAAAAGTTACGAAATAATAATTTATCAAATATAAATTATTAGTGAAACAATAATTGTTATTGATTTTTATTAATTAAAATCTTTAAAATACGATATGTTATTATGGAAAAGTTGTACCGCTGACATACTAATTTTAAGTTATGGTCAAATATATTTTCTTCAATTTAAAACAAAAAAATTCTGCCCGAAGTTGACCCACTGTTTTTATTCAATTTATGAAAACTACATAAATATAGCCCCATGGTCACTGACTACCTGACTCATTCATCATAATCCCCAGGCCAAACTACTGAAGCTAGAAACACCAAATCTGGTATGAGGGTACATACCTAGTAGGTATGTATCACTGTAGGTAAAGGAAAACATCCCAAGTTTTGAAAACGTCGCGACTGGATCGAAAATGACCGCCCAAAAACCCATTGGTGTATAGAATACACAGACTAAACCGCTGGGGCTGCTGAAGCAAAATTTGTTATGACGGTACATCATCACTAGTAGGTTAAGAAAATATTACAAAATGTATCCAAAGACGAAATTCTGAATCCAAAATGCCGGACGCAAAAAACAATTTTCCACACCGTTTGAGCTAGATATACAAAATTTGGATTAAAGGTGTATCGTCACGAGTAGTTTAGGAAAATATTACATTTTGAAAAAGTCGCCCTCTTTAATTCGAAATGAACGCCCAAAAAAATTTTTTCGAAACACTGAAGCTAGAGAAACGAAATTTGGTATGAAGGTGTATGACCAAGAGTAGGTTACAATAAATGGAGCAAACGTCACCAGTGAAGCAAAGCGAATGAAAGTTATATTATTAGAATAAACGACTAAATGAAAAGCGAAAGATAGAAGGATCGTGCAATGTTGTTTTTCACAAATCTAACCTCAGAAGAAGCGAAACTGAAAGACATAAGTGTGTATGTATGTGTGTGTGCGTGCCTGATATATATATAACTAGTACAAAGGAAAGCCAATTTAAGGTAAATTTTAGACAAATGAAGGAGAAAAAAGGATTACTTACAGCTTACTAACGAACTAGATCACACATATTCACATGTAAACACAAAAAAGTCACTATATTTCGTGTATTCACACTTTTTCAAGTAGAGAGGAAGACAGCGACAGGCTTAACTGAAGTTGTTAGTTTGCTATTGGCTCCAACTAACTGTGAGAGTTAGTCAAGAAGATGAACAAAACGATGTTTCGAGTTCAGAATGTTCGATATCAGAAGACACTGATGCATCTATAAATTTAGCGCCTGACGACGAAACCGATTTTTTTTTTGTAATTACATTTGTAATACAATAAATGGATTTATGGTTATAATTAATAAAAAGTAATTTTTCAAAAATTAATTTTATCACAATTCCGTTATCATACACTAAAGCATTTGCAAATACATTTATTATTACTCAATTGTAATTATTATTACTTTATTGTAATTTTTCCTCTTTTTTCTAGTACCATACTTATGTTTTCTTACAAGTGTATCATTGTTTATTTTTGTAGATACAGCTATTTCATAAAGATATAAAGAAGGAAGAGTCAATATTCTATATTGTTTAAAGAGTTCTTGGCAAGAAGTTCTTCTGCTAACTCCGGCGATTATATTGACTCCCATGTACTAAAATATAAAATACCGTTACTTAACGATATGTCGTACTTTCTTAGTTAACCTCAAAATAGCATGAAGAATATTTATAGAAGGTGCTATTATATACGTATTTCAGTATGAGTATGAATAATACACGTGTTTAGACTAATGCTTTCGGGGGAGCGGTTGATAATGTCCGGATAATGTCCCCCACGAAAGCATGCCTGAAAGAAACAGTGTAGGTAGACTCCAGCGTTTCATTGCAGCTTTCAAACTGTGCATGTTTATTTTAATTTCTTCAACGGAACCTTTTTTTTTCTTTGGTGTCAGAAATTCGTGTGTAAAGTTTGGCCCACATATTAAGATCTACTTTTTTTTTTACTATATATTATATTGTCTAAATAATGTGCTAGATTACCTGTTAGTGTGCGTTCAGGTATTACGTAAGCATAGATCTATGTTTAATCATTTAGACACTTTCCTATTTGGAAGTAAAAAAATTAAGAAGCAGATACCTTACCCCTCTTGGTTTACTAAAGACTAAGACCTATTGCCACAGTAGCCAGGTAGCACGGTGATTCCTAACTCATGTAATGAAGTCATAAGCACTTAATGTTCTGTGCTTTAGTATTTAGGATCTTATATCGTAACGGATCATATACTAACACACTGATATAATTTTCAAACCTCCCTTGAATGGCCACTATAGCAGAAAGGACCATAAATGGACTATCACTGCTATAGGTATCCAAAGAGAAGGATGAATACTATATGTAGCTGCTCCGTTTGAGTTGAGGATAGAAAATTCACTGAATAGGAAGCGCCTTTCGAGTATTCACCATTCACGAATCGACTCTCGGTAGTGGAATGTGAGTCCTGAAACAAAAAGCTACCTGTGCGAACCAAAAAACAGGTATTTATTACGAACTTGCAATATGATCTTGAATACAGACCAGTTCAGGTTATTAAGTCAGGTACAATAACTTACAGTAATTATTGGCATCGAAAGACCTAAAAATTGTATTAATAATTAAAGAACACTATTGTTGCTTCATGTCCACTGGAAAGTACTTATAAATAACATGTGCAATGTTACTTACATCAAGGACCATCTCTCTTTCCACAAACAATTTGCACACGCACCGACAATAATAGTTCCAATTTATAACATTCATTGAGCTATCGTGAATCACACGGTTACACTATCAAATTTCTTATCGTTATTTCGTAGTCAAAAATCGGCCTGATTCTTAGATGCCTAAAGGCCATAATTAAAATTAAATTCGTAGTCCAAAAAATGTTTAAATATTTACAACTAGAATAATATGTTTCAAAGTGAATCTTATGGAACTATTGGTGTGATCTTCTCATCTATTGTACGATAAAATAAGCAAAGTTTGAACCCCCTCCCTCTTACAGAATGCTAACGTCAACCTGAACGACCCCATATACAGTCTTGTAGATTACATATTTTTTTTAATCAAAGCTTTTATTAGACCAATGAAATAATACATAAACTATACAAGCATAACTAGAAAATATATGATATATTAGAAATGTGAGGAAATTTATTATATGTCAAACATAATATTAAACAAACTAAAGAAAAAGAAAATAGAATTACGAAATATAACTACAATTAAAGGCAAATTTAGCCGTGAAATGGCTACCTTGTTCGGAACATGCTCCGTTACAAATATAGTTTTTGGTTACACATCTGTAGATGTGCCATAAATTGACATAATTATTCAATGACTATTATTAAAAAAAAAAATGACAATGCACACATAATTAAAAGAAAGGAAAATTGAACCAAAGAAATGAAAACATCGTTAAATAATAGGAGGTAGTTCCAAGTTAAGGTATGGGAACCATTTATAAATATTTACATTGATCAAGAAGAGTAATTATTAATTAATACTGCATAGGAAGTTAAGAGATATAATTATGAGCGTAATTGTAATAATTTAAGCAATCAATAAAAAAAAAAAAATCATTTGATTGACTACTGGATAACAAAGAACGAGCAAACATAAAATATAAAGTATAAAGGTGTGATTTAACAAATATGAGAATATTGTATACAAGTAATAAGTATTTAAACCAAGATAAAACGTAAGGACACTATTATAAAGATAAGAGCGAATTTAAATTACTACATTAATGAGAAGTTACACCGATGAACGTCTAAAATAACAGAAATTTACGATAATGTTATATGTAAAATGAAGTGATTTAAGCAGGCTCAAAAAGGCGTAAGTACAAGGTGAAAATGTTTTTGTGGTTACGATTATAGAGTTGAAGTTCGTAGAATAGTCGTTGTTTAAAGAAATGAACTGAAGGTGAGACTTGTTGTATGACTAGTAGATTGATTACCATGAGAAGAAGCCAGGTATAAAGTTTACGTTTGGTTTTATTGTAGAAGTGATAGGAAGGAATGCACAAATGGTGGAGGAACAGAGATTGTGGCATGGCCTGATGTTCTAAAAGGTTGATGCGACTTTGTACATAGTAAATTATGTCATTGTATTTGTTGCACTGCGTGAGATAATGGAATAAATTGTCGATTTGACGGCAATCAGGACAAATGGGATTATTGATAATATGTAGTTGAGTACGTTTTTCTCGAGTAGGGATAATATTATGGATGATTCTATACCAGATATTCGTTGCTAATGGATAGGAGGGGACACAATGTAGATTTTGCCACAGAAGGGCCTGATGACAATGAGCTTTAGTGAAAAGATCAACGTGTTGAGGATAAAAATGATTATTAAACAAATACATGTACCATTGTTTGACCGACCAATTGGTGGCATCAAGCGAACTTAGGACGATATACGTAAGATACAGAAAGGGCTCCACTAGTTCTTGTGCTAATGATTTCCAAGGGACTAGATTAACTGGAGAATGTAAATCTATAAAATGAATAATGGTTTCGTAATAAATGCCACTAAGAGAGTGTGGATAGCCAGTAATAGTGTCAGTAATTCTATGAAGCTGAAGAGCAAGAGCTTGTAAATAAAGATTCTTTAAATTAAGGCCACCTTGAGCTAACGGTAAATACAAAATATTGCGATTCAATCTTAATGAATAACCGGACCAGATGAAGTAACCTATGTATTTATTTATAGCTGCTAATAAAGTAACTGGGAGTGGAAATATTTGTAAATAATAATATAATTTACTATAAATAAAAATGTTGACAAACTGAACTCTAGCACGTAGAGTGCTAAACACATTACAATACTGTTTAGTTACACTGATTGTAGTTTGCACTAGTTGTTTGGCTGTACTAAATTGTGTAGTTCGTAAGTTGGAGGTCCAAGAAAACCCCAGTATTGTTAATTGCTGTACAACAGGAAAACATGCAATGGTTGTGATAACGACATTAATTGCGATTTTTGTAGATTGAGTGAAAAACCTGCTGTGTTGCTTAAACGTTGAAATAATTGAAGGATGAACTGAAGTTCATCAGGAGAACGTATAATTAAACTAATGTCATCTAGATACGCATATAATTTGACATCAGTTTGTTGAAAAGTCCAACCTTGGATATTTGCTTCTATATAATTAAGAATCGGAGTAAGTACTATACTAAAAACTAGCGATGATTCAGGTGCACCTTGGATTAAGGAACGCTTTAAAGGAAAACCAGGAGTAAGCCAGTTATTGATAAGTAATTAGAGAGTACGGTGATGTAATATGGTTGAATATAATTGGATAAAGGATAGCGGAAATCCCATGAGTTGAAATACACCTGTGATATACGCATGATGAACATTATCAAAGGCACTCATACAATCAAGACTAAGAAGCGCTACATTAGGACTTTTAACAATGGTTTGTATACGGATAAATTCTTTGATATTTAATAGGAGTTGATAAATTGGTATAGTTGCAGTTAAACCACTTTGATTTTCATTTAATACTGAAGGCACTATTATACTTAATTTAGTATACATAATTTTCATGAGAATTTTTTGATCTATATTGATTAATATAATCATACGATATGCATTTAAATTATAATCATGGATAGGCTTATTAGGTTTGCGAAAAAGCATTCCAATACCAACAAGGAACTCTGATAGGTTATTGGTGTTTGTCCATAAAGTATTGTAAACATTGGTTAACAAAGGTATCAGATATTGTTGAAATTTTTTGTACCATAGTACTGTGAAACCTTCTTTACCTGCTGCAGCCTTGGGATTTAAACTATTAAGTGCCATCAAGACTTCTTGTTGAGTAAATGGAGTTTGTAGACTAGCTTGATCTTGCGGTGTGATAATAGGTATGTACGGTTTAATTAGAGAAAAAAGAGAATCTAATTGAGACTGATTTTCTGTAACATCAAATTTGGTTTTAATAGTGGTAAAGATTTCTGGTGCTACTTCTTTGCCATGAAAAGTAGTTCCTTGCAAATTCGTGAAATTTTTAATAATTCTCTTTTCTTTACTGGTTTGTGCCATGATATAATGCTGTAAATTTGGTGATTCAATTATACCTAACTTTGCGAAGTTTGTGCTATACAAAAAATGAGTAGCTTTATTCAAATATAATTTGCGTAGGATAGCCTGAAATTTATTAATATCGGCGATGCAATTATTGTTACTTGTATGTTGGCTAACTGATTCATTAAGAAGCGTGTGATAATATCGAAGTTGGATGCGGCGTAGTTCTGCTTGGTGATTTGCATATTGTTTGGTGTGATACATTAGTTGTTTTTTTTTTAATGTCATCCATTGGGTGAGCACTTGTTGTGGACGGGTTAGTTGTTTGTGTTGGTTTAGCTTAAATTCCTCAAATAAAATGGAAATTAACGCAATATACTCGGTATCACTTAAATGAGTATTGTTAAATTTCCAAAGAAAGTGAGATTTAAGAAATTTTTGTTCAGGCATGTCAAAAAAGGCATAGACCATGGAATGTGAGGACCATGCTAATTTTATAATATTGATGCGTTTAACAGTTGCAAACATTTGTTGATTCACTAAGATGACATCTAGGCGTGAAGAACCCTTATAATGTAAATAACTATGACCTAATTCATTTGGCCGTAATGCAGGCCATAAGTCACGGAGTTGAAACGTTTGGATAAATTGTTTAAAGTCTTGACTCGGCGGTGCATCAGATGTAGAATCCTGAGAGCGATAGATCATATTTACATCACCAGTAATAAGAATCGGATGATTGGGTATTGATACAGTATTTGAGCTAGATCATAAAGAAAGACTGTATTTCGTTGTTTGGTATTTTGAGAGCCACTTTTGGCATATACTCCAATGATTAGGACATTCCCTAGAAATCCATATATAATTCTTCCGCTTGGATGCATGACTAAATTATTATAACTAACATCAGATCTGCTATAGAGTCCCACACCCCGTGTTTCTTCCGGAATGAAATTATTGATTAATTCATAACTGGTAGGAGGATCTGGTGTATGAACAGTTTCTGTGGTGATAAGAATATCAATGTTAAGTTGTTGAAGCTGAGTTTGTAAATATTGCCATTTATTGGCTGCCATTGTTGATGACACATTAAATGTGCCAATGCCATATGTTTGCATGAAACTACCTGGCACAAATAAAGTAAATACACACTATGTGTATAAAATTAATAAAAAGAACCTGTACTGCATCTGTACAAACTAAAAAAGACTTCTTAAACAAAAATATAACCTTCTTGGTAAAAAAGAAAAAAACAACCTAATTGTTAACAATAGGTAATGCCATGAGAAAAGTACAAGTATGATAGATTCACCACTAATATGGCACACGTGCAAGGATAACTATAAATGAAACACTTAATACTGTTTGATATTAGAGCAAGAACGTGCAAAAACATTATCGCTTTGCTTTATGTTGTGGGTGATGAGAACTGGCACGTCTACGTTTGCGTTTAGTTTTAGATTTCGCCTGTTTGGAAGATACACTTTGCGCCAACGGTTGAGATGCTGCTGCACTTTCTCCTGTGTGTAAAGGACCGAAGGGCTGTTCACTTGGAAATTCAAATTGCATGTTAGGCGCACTAGCAATGCTAATATCAGATGTTCCGACAAGTTGTCACTATCAGAGTCAAGGTTAGGTTCCACTGTTACAAAAGTATCACTAGAAATTTCAGGAGGGATATCAAAGACTATTGGGTCATTGGTTTCTGTGGGGAGGCCGTCTACGGAACTTGACGGGGCCACTTTGGATATGTCACTTACACGTGGTTGCACTGACTGTACTGATGAGACCGTTTGATCGGTTTGTTGAATAGGTGCTAAAGGCCTACTCATTTGATGAGGTATGTTAGACGATGAAATAGCACGACGTATTTTCGGAAAGTTTAATTCCGTAAATCTCAACTCTGGGACATCTTGCGTAGGTAGATTATGGGGTTGTCGCGATTGCCGTTTTTGAGCATGCGGAATGGTACATTGCGCAGTTTTGTGAATTCCCCTACCACAACTAGTACAACGTGTGGGTGCATTGGTAAAGACTTGAACTTTATATTTGTTAATTATCATGTATATTGGAATGGGGGTTTGATTCCTTCTAATCGTAACAAGACGCCGACCATTGTAAGCATCACTGTATACACACTTCTCTGAAAATTTACTATGTTCAATGCGAAGCACTGTGCCATAAGGAGTCAATTCCTTAATGAGTTCTTTATTTGGATATTCATAGGGTAAAGTTGCAATTGTAATAGTAGACACATCTTCATGCACTTTCATGATTGGAAAATGGTACACTTGATGATTAAAAATGAAATCTACAGTCTTACCTGTTCGTTGAAGTACATTTTCTAATACGGTGTCATTTACTACCTGTATATAAATGGCCTTATAGTATGGACTTATTTCTATCTTAATAATATCGGCTGCTTGCAATTTCAGATGTTCCGCAATATTGGTATGCACTTCAAGAATGTCTGGACGTGGAGTCATTTGATGACAGTCAACTTTAATTGTAGAGTTACGAAACTGTATTTGCTTGTTATTCATACTGAAAACAATGTCTTCTTTTGCTTGCACAACAACTAACAAGTCGTGCTCACTTTCAGGAATTATGGTGACTGTAATTGAACAATCTATTAGAGTCTATTAGTGGGCCAATTATATCACACACACTTGTAGTCAACTGGAACACTTGTTAGTTACAGATGTGCAACACCACACAACCTTCCACTTACACGTCTACCACCAAACCCTCAAACACAACTCATATAGTTTGGTTGTTTATTTCATTATACAAACAAATATAAATGCTTACACTAATTGCCTGTCTGTGTTTACGAAAGAATATTAAATAGTCTACATAGTTTGCTAATGTTTTATTATAGCTACCGTAAACTAATGTAAGTACAAGATTTTGTATGTCTGTGTTTGCGTAACAGAAAGGTAAAAAATGTTTCTTGTAATTCATATTTAAATTATTTTCCTGATTTATACTGTCAAAATGTTCTCATTTGACCAGAAGAAATTTGAACTAATTAATTTTAATTATATCTGTACTAATTATTCGCGAAAAGAATAAATAATTGAATCCATAAAAGCCATTACTAACTAGAATTTCCATTTAAGTCAGGCACGTATCCTGAAGTTGCTTTTGGGAGAGGTACCGCTTGTGTCCTCAGTATGAAATGTATACTAAATATCTTAACGCCTAAAACCATACTAATTCGGTATGAAACTAAATTTCCGGAGGAACGCATCCATTCATACGTCCCTGATTTAAATGATTTGGATTTTATAACGTTCCCTCCCCACCACTTACTGCAATCTCCGATAATATTCTTCATAACTGACTACATGTAAGTTAACCTAAAATTGTGCATTTATACTGCTTCTTTACAGTAGCGAATCCAGTTCTAAAAAAACTGTTATTGTTATAACAAGTATTTAAAAAATAACAGTTTAGGCTACCTCTAGTGCATACATGTGGTACCAGTTTCCGTTAGCACGGTTTCAAAAATTCCTCGCAAGGAATTTTGCTCGAGTAACCCAGGATTGAAACGTAAGTGCAAGGAAACCTAAGTTAACTAAAGTGGAAACTTCTAACCCTTAAATTGCATTTGTATATGTAAAAACTGAATTCCGTGGACTTTCAAATTGCACATACTTGTCTGTCAAAATGGAAATGGGTTCACATTAGCAGACGATTCTACCAAATAGAACATTTATAGGCCTACGTGGAATACGAACGTAACCTAAGTTATATAGGCCAGTGAACATCAAAATTGGCGAAAGCTGTGAAAATATCGTTATATTTAGTAGAACCCTCTGCTAAAGAAGAGCCATGGAAACTAACATCACCCTTGTCACAGTAGGGACGATATACGCCTTGTACATTTTATGTTAAGTACACATTACCGTTTGAGTTTCCTCTGCGACTGCTTTCTGTAAATCCGATTCTCCAGGAGCATTTTTCTTCTGTCCTTGCATTTTTTTATTTGCTTCCGTTTGTTTCCCAGTATTTGACACACGGTTCGAATTCTGCTTGCCTGAAGAAGCACTCGTGTTACGTGTCATTGTTTTATCACATATGATACAATAATACGCACTAATAGGAAAATTAAATAATTTGTATGTCGAGAATGAAATGAATTATAAAATGATACTATTGCAAATAAAATCTTAACTATAATGCTTCCACTAGGAACTAATCCACTTGCTCACTATCTTTTGTTTTATAAACATCCGTTGCCACTAGCAACGAGGGTCCATTAGTTTTTAGTGTCATGTCATTTATACTGACAACGAAACATAGTTGCACGTCTTGCAATTAAGATAAAAAAACACTGAACTGCTGAACAAGACTATATTATTCATAAAAAATAAATTACATGACATTACATGTAATTTATTTTTTACGAATAATATAGTCTTGTTCAGCAGTTCAGTGTTTTTTTATGTCATTTATCTCTCGTGCTTGAGTTCGATATTATTTTAGTGATTCCACTATCCAATATTCCACTCCATTATCAGCTCTTCTGCAGCTTTACCCGAGCCCAGCAGACTTAATTAACTGAAACGCACACACAAAAAGGAATATCTTCTTTCTATTAACAATATCTTTTTGTTCGTACTTATAAATAATTTCTTCCTTTCGTATCATTCAACATTTCACACAATTTCCAAAACTTTAACCATTTTCCGAAAATAAGTTAAAGAATTCAAGTTAAATCAGTAGAATAATGGTGCATCGGACAAAATACAGTAAACCCCCGAAATAACGGACCAGTTTTTGTTCCTTTTACAATACTTCAATCATACTAGCATGAATCGCACCCAAAAGCAGGGGTTCCGTAAGTTCTGGCGGTTTTATACAAACTGTACTGTGGAATATTGCTTTAATTTACACTCGCAATCATTTTCAAAGTGTTTGTAGATCATATGATTGGAAGTAGCGATAGTAATACATGAAATTAACATTTTTATTGAACCAGTACTTTAAATTATTACAATATTTTGCTTTTTATACTAAAAGTACCTGGCTGATGAAAGCAATACGTGAAATACTCATTAATCAATCTGCTAACATTACTTTTCTTTACGAATTTTTTGTAACGACAAATACTTTTGTAATTTTTATTTAATTCGTAAGTAAAACATTGTCTTGTAAGCTAAAGTTGTTAAATAAATTTGAAATAAAATGCAAGTCAGAATTCTTGTTAACTTTTTATTGTAGTATCCTTTTCATTGTACAGGGAAAATATTTACTATTGTTTGACTTTTTGTATCAGTATTTTGTATTAGTTGTCTTTAAACAATAATTTATACCAGTTGTTTTTTTATTTCAGCATTGTTTATATCACTTGTCTGGGAAAGCATCACTGTTCAATAGTTTCTATCGATTCTATAATCACAATATTTTGTATCACTTGGGAAATGTTTGAGTCTGTATATATCTTACTTATGCACAAATTAAAAGTTCTTTGTTAGTACAAATCAGTTGTTTTATTTCCTATACCTATTGGCACAGATTATACTGCCAATGATTCTACCATTGAAGAGATATATGTAAGTATAATTTCTTGTTACCCCTCTATTTGTCTTTATCTGTGTTAATATACTACATAAAACATCATACACAGAGGGTATAGCTAGTTAAGTCTGTTACTCGTGAATATTTCACGTAGATGGTTTCAAAAAAGATGATCAATCCGTGTCGTATAAACAGAGTATATATTGCAATTATGGGGTGAAAAACCTGATTCGACACAACAAGTACTCCTATAGACCTTATTTTCTCCTTATATTACGATTCACTGCGGTTTCAAACAGTCTTTTCTAGGTATAATCAGTTTAGTCAAAGTAGTTGAAATACTGTTTGTCTTCTTAAGCAAGCAGTCTTTTCGGCCATAAGGTACATGCAAAATCGTTATACACACACGAAATTACAATTTAAACACTAGATTCTACCTATAATCATGTTCAGGCTACTTCAAATGACACTTTTCTCGCTATATATTGAATACAAGGAGTTGCTTCCTGCTAGAAAACTATAAAATATACATAAATCTGATCAATCAATCACGATTTCCTATTTAATATGCAATTCTACAAGTCCATTTATCTCAAATAATGTCTAGCTTCCATTCTGAACAGTTCCTCGAGCGAGAAAATCTAAACAATGAGTCCTTCGTACCATAATTTTCGTGAAAATATAGTTTGTTTCTGTAATATTTGTGTTGAAATATCTATTTCAATGTCCGATATTAACAAAATTGCATTACACATGGTCAAATTCAAGCAGTCACCCGCTTTGGTGCCGCCACTTTCATACTCAACTATTTGTTTTGTAACAACTAATCTCTAATATGGCGTTATTCTTGTAATTTCGGGTTTCAAAAGAATCTTAAAGACTAGGTTTCTGGGTAAAACTATATTCTAATGTCTCTTTCATAGTGCCTACCGGTAAATAAGAGGTCTAAATTCCTTGAGTTTCACATCAAATAGCCCTGTTTTCATGTTTATTAAAGTTCTTTCTACTTCAAATGTCACTTTTCTCGCTATATATTGACTCTATGCGACTGCAAGAACTCCCTTCCTGATAATAAATACCGAAATAGTTGCAACTTTCATATGAAAAGTCTGTTCTAGAGACATCATAATCATATTTGTCACTTTTTATCCTATAGATTGCCACCAAATAATCCTTTCCGAGGGTAAATCCATTGTTTTCCATTGTTTAAAGCACCATACACCCGGTATTAAGCTAAATTCAGATTTCAAATGCGTCTCGTATGCTATTCAAAGGAATAATCACCCTGTATTAAGGTAAATTATCTTAAAAGCAGCGTCTGAAATTCTGTTACATAGTTTTTGCATGCACTCTGAGGCAATATATACCTGATATTTCAAGTTAAAATAGCTTTTCACACATAAAATGCACTTCTTTGCACACTTTTGGTGAGATAACTAGTCTAAAAATAGCGATATTGCAGTAATTTCGGCTTTAAAAGTCTTAAGAGAGATGTCGACTCTTCAATTACCTTTTGCTAACACCTCAGAAGCATGATATTAGGATAACTTTTGCTTACAAGCAGCTTAAAACTCATAGCATACACTTCTTTGTGCACAATAAGTACACTTTTAGTGTTCAAATTATTCCAAAATTGCTATTATTGCAGTATTTTCTCCTTGTTACGGTTCGGTTTGTATTGTTCTATGCATATTTGAACCTATCCCGAGATAAAATATAGTTTGAAAAATGTTATATCTTATGTATAAATACATATATCCATATTTCTTTATATAAAGGTATCGTTAGATAGATTATCCCTTGAATATTTATCCTAACTATGAAATATACTTATCTTATTTCGTATCAAACCTCGCTTTTCCTGTTTTGAAACTAATGTCCTTCGTGAATTATTATTCAAGACGAGTTCGTATAAAAAGCATGCATTTTTATTACCGTATGCAATAGAATCTCTCTCGTGTAAGAACACAAGGTTTCCATTATCTTCCCTCAAAGATCACTGCGAAAATTAAAGAAGCTATCAGGCACGTGTGGAAACATATGGAGGTGATCTGTTCCTTAAAAACAATGAACACTTCGGGCCAGAGACACTTCTTTTCCTACACAACTCTCCGATGACAGAGTTCCAAACACGGAAAGACTTCCTGTTCCCAGGGTGGGAGAAGTCTCCTCTTCTTTGTTAGGCGAAAGGGTTAAACCAAGGGTCCAAAGGTGAAGTTTTTCTGTGGAAAAGTGACAATATTCAAAGATTAATTGCCTAAAATCTCAAGTTATGGGACCAGGTGCTGCCAGATGACTCGGACAACGTTACATACCACTACTAGTCTATAATTAATTACGTAATCTATATATTAGAGGGAGAGGGGAGAAGAAAACACATGGCCTGTTTCTTCCTTAAACTTCAGAGAAAGAAGTGGGGAACTTTTCTCCACATCTGTCATTTGGTTTTGTCTTCATTTAGCTTGTGTTCAGACAGCTTATTGAAAGTCTATGGTATTGTGGTCTTGGAAGTAGCACTGAGGCAGGCACCGGGTTCGTCTCTAACTTTGTGTCATCCTGACCGACGATTTCAACATATCTAGCGTATATTTTGTTCCAATTGTTATCGAATTCGTCCTACGGCAAGATAACATAGCAATATAAATTTCCAATAAGTGCTCACTATAGGGTGCTCACAAAATAATAGACACTTATCTAAATTATTATAATTAAAAAAGAGGTAATTGTTGGATAAAAACAATGAAAATATAACACATTGAAGACAATATATACATCAAATGACTGAAAACGTATTATCAGATTGATTAATGAGTATTTCACGTATTGCTTTCATCAGCCAGGTACTTTTAGTATAAAAAGCATAATATTGTAATAATTTAAAGTACTGGTTCAATAAAAATGTTAATTTCATGTATTACTATCGCTACTTCCAATCATATGATCTACAAACACTTTGAAAATGATTGCGAGTGTAAATTAAAGCAATATTCCACAGTACAGTTTGTATAAAACCGCCAGAACTTACGGAACACCTGCTTTTGGGTGCGATTCATGCTAGTATGATTGAAGTATTGTATAAGGAACAAAAACTGGTCCGTTATTTCGGGTGGTTATTGAAGTTTTTTTGTCCGATTATTGCACCATTATTCTACTTAGATGCTTTTCTTTCATAATACAAAGACATTTAACGGAATAGGTCATGGACTCGAGGTGTGAAGTATACACCTATTATGATTCTCCCAAGGAGTCGCGCTTGTGAAAAACCAACAAAACAGGCTTCATAACTCTAAAATATGATCAAAAAGTTTTCATAATTATGAATTTCTGCCTCTATCAAGGCATTTACTAAAAAAAAATTGCCTTCATAATAAAAAAGTCTAGTAAAATAGAAGACAGTCTATAGCGAGGCAATAGAGTGTGGGTAGAGTGACAGACTACAAACAAAAATGAAGGTTCTTGTTTCGAGCCCCAATCCAGGCAATAGAACTCTTTTTCCGTCACAGGCTTCGTGCTTAACAAGAAAGTTACATGCGTAGTACCAGAGCCTTTCTACTGTAGTACAGTCACGGAAAAAGGTATTCCTGGAGTCTAGCAATTAAGTAGTCTATGGTCTAGTATTTAGTTTCTATTTAACTTATATTTATGGACTAGATCGGCACCCTTTAGGCTAAGCCTATCAAATCCTATGACCAACACGGCGTTGGACCAAACCGGCGTTAGATCAACACTGCGTTGAACCAACACGGCGTTGGAGAAATACTGCATAATATCAACAATAAAATGGGCAGCACCCCAGATATATAAAACCTAAAAAGACCATTAAAATTATTATCTTACATTATTTTTTTGGTACCTGCGCAGGACCAACAACGGCACGAGATCAACACTTCGTAGAACCGGCGTTGGACAAAAGCCCGTTGAACCAACACGGCATTCGACCAAAACATGTTTCTTCGTTTGGGTGGTTGTTCGACCGCCGGTTTGTACTGAAGTGTTGGTCCAACGTCGCATCCCCGATAATAGTAACTTGAAAATGGATTCAGAACGCATACACCAATAGCTTTTGCTCGTTTCTTTTTAAACGTATCGTACTGCTTTAAGTATATGCATACATATTCTCTCCATCTTGCTTCAAACAAGAAGCGGATCCAAGTTCTTTCGTGAGGGAGGCGCTGATCTGAGGAATATACAAGGACATTTTGTTTGTTTTCTCTTTATATAAAATTCTAAAGCATAAATTGATCACATTTCCCTCACATACTAAATTTTATCGTGGAACGCAAGAAGATCATCCTTAAAATTTTTTTACTAAAAATAAATAGGAATTTTCAGTGAGGTAAATTGTTGAAATAATACTATAAAAATAGAATATTATTTTCCTTCGGGAAGGGACACGCGTCTCCTTTCTGGTTCTACCGCTGCTTCACACTTCTGTGTTGTGAGGAAAACAAGTCGCTGCTAAGTCTCAACATGGCGACGCCCGAGCTTTAATTTGTTGCACAGTAGTTTCGTTAGTCCGGACATCCGGACGGATCTAAAAATAATCGTCAAAAAGCGTGCATAAAATTAAAAACCTACTTTACTTAAAACTGTGTTTATGTTTCTTTTTAACAACTCTTAAACAAGCTATGACTACTACTACTGTGTACAGTGCGCCTACGTTAACGTTTTCCGTTGGCAACCGAATTGCCAGGACATTTTTATGACAAAAACATCGATTTTGATAGGTTCACCCACCTAAAACTCTTTTACAGATATTTTAAAGCTGTTTTAGTTTAATCTGTACAGGGCCATGCCCATCAAGTCCGCATTAGCAAGGCTCTACTGTATTTCTGGAGAAACGACAATTTAATCCCTGATGTATCTGCATTCTGCATAAAAATTGGGCTTAGTGTGGACTCACCTTGTTGAAACACCTCTGGTCCAAGTTCAACAATTTCCTTGTTATGTTGATAATGGTTATGAAAAAGACAAACTGATCCTATTTTCAGTTTTTAGTCATGTACTATTCTCCATATTCAGTAATTCAGGGCTGTGTGCAGGTGCATTGTCAGTTTTAACCTGTAGAAGTTGAATTCAATATTGAAGTGTAGGAAGTGCTGAAACTTGAAGGTGAAAATAATGAGCTAATTTCGATTTGAATTAGTTCGTAAACTTCTCGAAAACATCTGGAATCAATATAGTTAGTACATTTAAACATTTTAACAACTACATGTGGGAAAAATGTATGTTGGGAGTAATGATACGTGACTGAGTGTTGTATAGATTTTACTTGGAGTGATAAATAATAGGAACGCAGCCTTTAATAGTACAAATATTATGTCATCAAAAGGTTACGAGATCCCTAACATTTAAAGCAATGTTGTTTCTTACACTGAGTAGTATTGATGTGTCCGTGGTGTTTGGTGGTTGAAACACTCCTACTGTTAAAAGACCTAGTGTAAGTCATTAGCGACTTTGAGTATACATAGATCTAATTCCATTTGGGTCCTGCTCCATTATAATCACGGAACCTTCTGCTCTCCATTTTTTCATGCAATTCCATATTTTATCGGATCGATTAATCGTTTTTATTTTCCAGCTCCTATTTTATCCATTCTTTGCGTCAGATTAAATACACTAAGTTAACTAAGGTTAGGTTTTGTTTTGTTTGCTTCAAATACGGAAAAGGTAAGGAGTACAAGGATTATGAAGTGATTATAATGGAGCAGCTCCTCCATTTGCTCAGGAATCTGAGTATTTACTTTCGTACCATATTTTCCGTGTAGTTTTAGTTCTGCGTCGCCAGATAACCATTTGACATTTACATTTTTCGTTCAGTTTTCACTCTTCTTTATTTCACTTTCGAAAGCTAAACTTACGGGCGCTTCGCGGCTACATACCTTTTCACCATATGCACTTCATAATCATTCATTCAGTCGTCTCTTTCGTACATTCGTGATTATATTTACTCATCTGATTGCATTTTTACACCTTTCGCCTTTTTTTTTTACTGATTTCAAATAACGCTACAGTAGATTTGGATAGAAAAGACAGGTGATTTTTTAAATACATACGCATTTGGAAATTTAACACAGTTGACACAATCAGTTTACTCACTTTTAGGTGGATAACTGCCCCCTGGTATGTACACAGATTTCATGCTCTGGTTCCTTTTTTATTGTTTACAAGTAAAGCTACAGTATGTTAAGTAAGTCAGGTTAGGTTATATTTTGATGCGCATTTCGAAATTTCACACAGTTAACATAATTAGCTACAGTTGGGTGGATTACTGCCCTGACAGGCGCTGCAATCTCTTTCCATATATCGTCTGTTGCTTGTAATGGCCGACCACTTGGGACATTCAAGCGGGTAAGAAACCTTCCCTATTTAAATTAAATAACGCCCTTTAGACAAAAATTTACGTGCACCTCTTACATAACACAGCTCCCTTTACTTATCCAGTTACTGAAAACTAACTTCTGAACTAAAACCAGTGTGGTAAACACACACAACATACTTTTATAATGTTGACACCTTTGATGTCTGCCTTTCTTGAAAAGTACTTTGCTAAACTTCAATCCGCGGTCATTGCATGTCAATTGATTCAGGGTATGTAACCCACAGTCTCAGATTTAGTTGAAACTTTGTTAGTCATATAATGGAAAAGTTTGAATTATGATTGCAATATGTTAAGTAGTTTATAAATAACAGTGGGCTGAAAAAGTGTATGAAAAGCGTATAATGTTCGCTCGATGCACCTGGTTGTACTACTATGCTACAGAAACATCTGCACAGCACCAGAACAAAAAGAGGCAAGACCTTCAAACTTTCCACACTGTTTTGGCTTATCATGAGGCATTCACATATACTTGTATGGAAGGATATCTGTTGTATTACCTGCAGTAAAAGATGTTAAAGTTAAGTTTCTTTTTTCACACTCCTTCCGTATATAGGTAACTTCAAAAAGGCAAAAGTGAAAGAATGAAAGGTATCACTAACATGACACATACATTTTGAGAAAGAGGATGAAATGTGCTTCAAACACAGGAAAAAAATGTAGGGCTGTTTTGCATTGTTTAAAAATAATGAGTATTTTGCATATGTATCCAACAAATGTATAAAGCCTTCTTGTTAACCATAAAGTTCTATGACACAGAGTAGTTCAAAACTCCCAGTACAGCCTGGTTGCTCACAGACTGACAAGATGAAGCAACGTAGTACACAAACTTGTACTGGTGGGGATGGAGTACATTTTCATCGCCATCTTGAAATCTTCCTGGTATAGCTCCTCAGCTACCAGTTATTCAGAAGAGGGAGAGACAGAGAAAGTAATTTAAAATAATTATTGCGTTAAACCTCACCGAACTGAAACAAAGAAAATAAAATTATTGGAAACTTTCTAACGTGAATTTCCTTAATTTGCTTTTTCATGATGTAGAAAACTTAACGACAACTTAATGGTGTTGCTTAAATAATGGCACCTTGGTTTCATAGTGAGTCTAGAGGTCAATCTATGTTGTTAGTAACTTTCATACTTTTATTTGAGTCGTGCAAAGTATGAAAGTTATAATTTACAGGCATTACGTGCATTGAAAAATATAAATTTCAGCTTTGAGGTATCCGGCTAGATCTGGTAGCGGTTAGTTTATGTAAAGAAACTCACAAATTTGCTACTTGACAGATGACAGGCACAAACATATTATTTATTTATTATTAAGTTTCAGAAACAGCTGGAGTTGCCATTTTAGACAGAAACAAAATAACATTGCAACAAACTAAATAACATGAAATTAAATTTTAAACGACACATAACACAGCAGTTGATATCAATAACATGACGATTATAATACACAAAAGAAACAACTAAGATATTTGTAAACGTTCGATGGAAAGTGTTTTCAGATCCGAAAATATCAATATTTGAATCAAGATTATTGTACATAATTACTAGTCTATGGAATAAGGAGCGCTGCAGTATACTTAGCCTAGGCGTTGTACAATGAAGGTGGTTATTATTTCTGGTTATTCGCAATTGAACACGGAAGTAAAATTTCGATATCAAATCTGCCAGCTTGCGACGAGAAGAGGAATGTGAAGACCAAGAACGGATAATACACTTATTTGCTTATGCTACGTACTGATGGTATTCTTCCTTTGACTATAGCAAGAAAAAAGTTCAGAACAGAATCAATATGAGATAGATTAGAAATACTAGCCATGTTCCAAATTGGGGAGCAATATTCAATTTTAGGGGAGATGAAGGTTTTGTAGAACATACTCAATGAATTAAGGTCCTTAATTTCTGTAAATCTATGGAGAAGACCAAGTAAGCGCATAGAACTGTTAGTTATAGAAGTCACGTGATCAGCAAACAGAAGTTTTTCGTCAAATGCCACTCCAAGGTCCTTTTGAGAAGAAACTTTAGCGATAGGATTATCTGCAATGATATAGGCAGATGGGATTTGATTCCTCTTTAAAGAGATAGTAAGAAAAGAAGATTTTGAGGGACTTAACACAAATGCGACAGAAAAGTAATATATTTATGTTACATTTTAACTAGTTTGCTATCTTCTTGAGTAGTAGAAATATGGAAAGTATTAGGTATTGATTAGCTTTTTATATTCTTTCGTTTCAAATTTAATGCTCTTTTTGTTCACTACTTTTTTAATTTTGGTTTCTTTTTCAACTAATTTTAAACGTTTTTAGTGTTGTGAGCCCCTGTTATTAGAAACAAAACAGATTTTGGCCAAACAGTAGTTTTTTCTTGTGAGTAGCGGAAGTACTTTCATATGAACTGCGCATTTTATTAATATTTCAGTGGTTTGGTTACAATAATTAATATTGTTTCAAACTATGTGCGCGCGCGCGTGTGTGTGTGTTTTGTTTATGGAAGAAGGGGGAAGGCGTGTGAGTGAACGAGGATAAAAAGTAAGAAATGAAAAAAGTTTGGCATTTTTGTTTTAAGTGCTAATGTCATTTATTTTACCGGTATTTCTGTTATGGGATAGCAGATTAAATCTGAGGTTGTACATTATCAGTTCTGATATGTATTTGGTACTTTCATATTCTTGGAGAATACGCCCATGCTTTCCTTTATTTACAGCTTGCTTGAAACATAATTTTAGTACCGGTAGGAGCTTTTAATATTCAAATTTTTCATTTATTTAGTTGACCTTCACCAAAAGGTATCAGGGATAGAAAAAGGTTGAAGTTTGTGCTAATAAATGAAGGTTTGAAGAAATAAAAAAATAAGTAACCTTTGTTGCTTGAATAGCAAAATACCTGCCGCTTCTGGACTTAGCATTATTTAGAAAGAAAATACATTCAGTGCTCTTGAAGTGAGATATAGAATTAACAGCAAGTTGCAATGGAGGAAATAGTAATATACCAATCCCCAGTACCCGGATATTACTCGATCAACTAATGCTCCTGAGTGCTCGTTATTATCCGACTCAAATAATGACGGCTTATTTAGACTCAATTACATTCCAATAATATTTACTTAAAACTGTTTCTGAAACTCATAAATTATTCACTGTCTACAACACTTCCTTGTATATCATACTGTAACTTCTTTGTAAAAGTAGCTTCGTGAATTCATTTTGTTACAACTTTCGACGATAAGTCGAATCAATGATTACGGTTTTTCTTTTGCAATGTGCATATCCTGCCGACCAGGTTTCATCATGTAGGCCAACGTCCGTGCGGTCTAAGGCGTTAGGTCAACGACTCGAAGGTCCCGGAAGGGGCATGGGTGTCTTTTAACTAGAACGTCACGGATAATCTCGATTCTGATAGTTATATCACGCAATGTAATTTGTTTTTCCTCTGTAGATTCTCATCCACGGTCATGAGGAGGTGGAAATGAGGAAGCAACCAACCTTTATCTTACTAACGAAACATCGTTAACAACTGTCACGAAAGTGGTGAGTAGCTGATGCAATATAGCTTCGTTACGTTACCGTTTCTCACTTTTCTTTCTATTATACAGATCACAGAGATTTTCAAAAGTTAAATAGGAACAATGGTTGATTGTGCTTGATCTCGTAACATTTAGCAATTACAAGAGTTAAGTGGCAGGTCAACAGCTGTGAACTTCCCAAGTAACTCCTGGAACTGAAGATATTTAAAATTGTTTCCTCTGAAAGCTGTTCAAAGTTTCATGTTTGTTTTAAAGAAAGCAAAATCGACGATCGTCTCTGTTTAAAATTTTGAATTTCTCCCCCTTCACCGTGACAGTATTCTCCGGACGCCCGTGTTTTCGAAAATTTCACCGTTTGATTCCGTATATCCCATTTCGTCTTTAAGTTACAGCATACGAAAAGTCTCGAAAACCCTCTACACCATGTTAATTTTGACCACCAATTAGGTCTTGTAGTTGCTAAACACTATAAGCTATCGAAAAGTGTTTTCTCTAAAATTTGTTCAAAATTTAGCGCTTGTTTCAGTGGTGGGCAAAATCAACCCCTGTTGCCATTTAAAAGTTTGAAGATCCCCCCCTCCTTCCCCGTAGACGCCCCTGATTTCAGAAGCATCATCACGTGATTCCGCACATGCACTTTGGTATGAACATTTTTTTTTGCAAAGATTTCTGTGCACTAGGAGCCTTGTTACGGATTTCCAGAACCACCCTGTATATATTAGTTTGTTTCGTAATATTGTCAGTTTCCTTTTTTAATATCACACAATGCATGCACATCACAGAGTTTCGTATTTTGAATTTTTTTAAGTCATTCAGGCATTTATTACTAAGGCCGGGATAGGGTAAGGGAAAAGATGCAGGAAGAAATCGGCTGCCAGGATCTAAGTTGAAGGTCCCATTCCTGCATTTTGCCTGGTATGACTTAGGGAAAATCCTGGAAAACCTCAGTCAGTATGAGCTGGGATCGAACTCAGGATCTCCCGAATGCGAAGCTAGCGGTGTACCAAAATAGTTTCGTATCCTACAGACAATGGTTTGCGTCCTCATTAGTGTTTCTTGCTCCTCTTCGTTTTTCAATCACATTTCTTGTGAATACTACCCATGGAGTGAAATTTTCCGTCCGCACCTTGACGTATCATACCTTCAATATTTTTCAATAATGTATATTATATGCACATGGGGGCTCCACAGTCTAGTGGTTAGAGCGTTGCACTCATGTTCGCGTGGTCCCGGGTTCAATTTCTGGGTGGAGCACCTCACTTTTCAGCGTCCACCCATTGTCGTGAGGCAAACTGGGGAGTCACGTGAATAAAGACGTGACGACCACTTGGTCTAGAAAGCCCTGATACGCCTGTTCGTGGTCAAGGTGACGCTCAATCTTGACTCCACGGCCGTCACTCAGGTGGACGCAGACCCACAAACCGCGGACAGATGGCGTTGGGGCAGGCTCAGGACCTTTCGGTCTGTAACGCCGGTGGTTATTATTCGTTTTCGCTGTACTATTATAAGGACTGCTCTTTTCTCCATTGTATCTAGAGCTTTCTTTGATTTCTTCTTTCTATTGAACTGCCGCTCAACTCAGACACTCTTCTTTGATTAGCACGCGTCCTACAGTACGATACATCAAACAAACATCGTGTTAATTTGAATTTTAAATTCTAATTCATTCATGGCCTTTAGGGAAGAGGGTGTTTGAAGGAAGTCGGTCAGGGCCTGGTTTGAAGATGTCATCGTGGTGTTTACTTAGTGTGACTGAGGAAGATCGGGAAAACTTCAGTCAGGATGGGCGGCCGCTGGAAACATTCTCAGGGCCTTCAGATTGTGAAGCCAGCGCTCTGATAATTGATCTACGATCTTTCGGTCGATCGTTGTCATGACTGATAATGATTATGTACACACATGGACATATGAAAACTAAACAAACTTAAGAAAATCAAACTGGAGTCAGTTTTATTAGCTAATCGTACAATCCATAAAATATTTTCTGTAGTGGTCCTGCTAAAATTATAGATAGAGCTAATTTTGTTTTAATGTATCATATTAAACCCCTTCCATATTGGCTCCGAATATTTTTGTTCCGTTAAATGTGTTTATCTAATTTATATGCTGTAGTTTTTATGTTGTTTTTTTTTTCATGATATGACTGATGCATGATTATGATTTCTTCTTTCTTTCAGAACGTGTTGGGAGACAACCATCATGGCATGCTCCTATAACTTTTCATTGGAACCCGAAGTGAGACCTTCCACAAGTAAAAGTATGCTTGAAGATTCCAGCATCTCTTCTCAACCGGAGGACTCTAACAGTTGTGGTGCGGAGACAGGAATCTCATGGGCATATCTACCGGACACTGTTCTTCTTCAGGTGTTTCAGTACCTCAGTGCAAAAGAGTTGCTTCAGGCAGGGATAGCTTGCAGAACCTGGCTTCGAGTTTCGTATGATGAGTTTTTATGGAAAGATCTGTTTTACAGAGATTTTAATGTAGACACGTCCGTTGGAATTATACCAGGTATGTGTTGTGCTAGCTGAAAGTAATGTTTGGATGTGCATTTAAGCTCAAACACATTGAATTTGATTTCTTTATTTATGGCCTTTAGTCATCTAAGGCTCAGATCGGGATAGGGGAAGGGAAAGGATTCGGGAAGGTGTCGGACAGAGCCTATGCTGTTGAAGGTGCCATCCCGGTATTTGTCTGGTGTGACTGAGGAAAACCCTGGAAAAACTTCAGTCAGGATGGTCGGCCGCTGGGATCGAACCCATGACCTCCTGAATGCTACTCCAACGCTCTACCACTGAGGGCTCGGTCGAAAACATTAAGGAATCACATTCTGACCGTAGTTAAACCATAGTTATTTCCAATGTTTAGTCATTTGGACTATATTGTAATGAACTTATCCTTCTGCAAATATTATATCACCATAATTAAATTTGAATCGCATTCATCAAAGTTACTTTATCCATTGTATTTTGTAGTTTAATTTTAGCCCTCTTGTCTCAGAAATCGAGGCGTCCCGAGTTGAAGCAAGAAAACAAATAACAAGAGAAAATTGTAGGCTGGTAGGATTACCTGAAGTTAAGTTCTCCTATGTCCCGTATCACGTCCCATATTTCAGTAAGGAGTTTGAAACATACTAATGGATAGGAGTGTATGTAACGTCCGTTATTTGAAAAGAAAAAGTTATTTCGCTTCTGTTTTGTTCAGTTGGGTATTTATGGGGACGAATGTTTTCTCAACCTGCGGTAGTACATGCTTTTAACTTTTCCACGGCGACCTTTTCATTCAGTCATAATTTATTTCGTGCTTTTGTTATAGAAAGGGTCATCGAAGTGAGTAAAAAGAAGTACGCAAACATGGGTGGAGAAACGCTTCATATTATTTTTTTTTTTTTTAGAAAATTGTTCGAGAGACCGTAGCTTTGATACGAGTAGCCAACGATACTGACATTTTTCTAGGGTTTTTCCTCAGTCACTCCTTCCTTCCGCATCTTTCCCTTATCTGAGCCTGAAGACCCTAAATAGATTTAATTTAGTTGAGAAAATTGACCTTGAATCTTGAAAGATACCCGGGACGAGTAGTGCGTTACCGCTCATACAATTAATTTCAGGGTTGGAAAAGAAAACAGGTTTTTTTTTGGTTAAACTAGGTGTTTAGTATTGAGACTAAATGTATACTCTGATTATTGCCATTAATTGTTGTATTTGTTCTACATGCGGACAACAATATGTACTTATTCAATCACAACTCGAGTAAATATTAATTTTGTAAGTAATTGATGATGGATTAACATAGCTTTTCTGTACTTTTATAGTATGAACTTATATAACTTAATATCCATTATTTTTTAAATAGCTAACTTTCACAGTGGGATAATACACATTCATCAGCACGCAAATGTGGGACAAAACTGCACAAAGTTTTTAAGTTTTCTTTATACCATACTGCTTTACTCTGAGTCTTGAGCCAGTATTTCTAAAAATAATAAAGATAAGTCCTGATGTCCTTAAAAGAAAAAAACCATCAGAAAATTTACGGCCTTAATGTTCATCCAAAGTTATTTCTTTATTGAAAACTTTAAACAAGAATACTAATTTGGATGCTTTCTCTGTGCCTAATTTATTGCGAAGTTTTGATTGAATCAAACCAAACGATGAAAAAATTCGCTCTACACTTGCAGAGGACGCGTGGGCTGTAAACAATTGTTCGATTATGGGGAACACTTTGTCACTGAACTTATCTATTTCTGTTTTCTGATTCTTCAACCAGTCATAAGTGGTTACATTCGCTGTCACTTGTGGGGCTAAAAAGGGTCTGCTGGAATGGTGGTGACTTTGCTTGAAACTTTACCATTGTTGGTACTAGAAGTGTATCAGGGTAAGAGTGCTGTCCTAACTCTTAACTGGATAAATACTTGTTATATACTATATAGTTGTATTTACTTTAAAGTCCTATAATAATAATAATAAAAAAAAAATTGGTTTAAACCAGCCAATTCTAACTAATTTTATCTTATTTTGAAATATACTGATTTTCCGGTGAAGACTGGAGAAACTATATGGCTGTCAAGGTGTAATATCTTCTAAATTATTCATTTAAAACGTAAATATCGTGCTAATAGCATCCATTTTGTAAAGCACGCAACATATTTTAAAATTTAAAAAGCATATCCTTGACAATTATGGAACATACCATCACAGAATTTAAAAATAAATATTTGGGAGCGAGCGGCCGTAGCTCAGTTGGTAGAGCGTTGGCTTAGTGATCAGAAGGTCCTGGGAACGATCCTAGTGGCCGCCTATCCTGACTGAGGTTTCTCCTGTCACATCAGGCAAACACCTGGATGGTACCTACAAACTAGAGACCTTCCAACATCCTCTCGCGCACCCTCTTCCAACCTGAGATGCCTAAAGCCCGTAAATAATTTCAGTTCAATTTTTGTTGGCTTTCTGTGATTACACTTTCCATTATTATTATTATTATTCGAGAAATATGAAATAGATTGTACCGTTGTAGTAGATACCTTAATTTAGCCATCATTTTGATTAAATTTAGCAATATTGCCAACTTGGCCGATTTGCTCGAAAACGTAGTTTCACGACCCGTGTTTGTTAGGACATTTTACTTCCTTTTATGAGAGTTATATTGTGAAAGTTTGTAACTTTTTTTTAAAGCGCCCAAGTGATATAAAATCGAACGAACGTTTATCAAAATAAGCATAGAAACATTTTCTTAAGAACTTGGTAAATGCTTGTAAGTAATCTAACTACAAGATTTCAGGTGATGTAACGCACTACTACAAATTGTGATTGCAGGAAAATCGTCATGGCTTGCAGAGTATAAACGTTTAGTTTATCACACGCCAGTTGTAGAGACGGAAGTGCTGGTAGAACATGCTAATCAGGTGCTGCATGTGAGTTTCGCTCACAATGGAAAGATGTTTGCAACGTGTTCGAAGGATGGCTATATACTAGTAAGTATTTCTTTGTATACCTTTTCATCACTTCTCCCACATCAGTATCAATACTGCTAATGGCCAATACAACACAACACCAATTTTGGCCTCTCTTTCCGGGTTGCCATAATCCACATATTACCCCCTAGGACCAGCACCTCAACACGCCGTCTGTGGAAGGGAACCTTTATTCATGGTTTAAGCGCGAAAATGTATCCTGGACTTAATCTCTTCAATAATTTTAACCCGTTTTCTATGCATTTTCAACATTTTTCCTTCCACAATCCTATCCAGTACTTACACGCTGTACAGTTGTCAATTGTTCCACGCACGATTCAGCATTCAACTGTTCTCCAAACGGTGCACCTTCTGCTACGTGTTTCTAGTGTCGTCCTAGTCTTTTTGTTCTATCCACGTGTGTGCGTCTCTCCTCTTCTACAGCAAGTCTACGGTATTAATATCGAAATATTCCAAAAAAAAAAAAAACCTATGTGAATATTAGTGTTGTGTACGTGTGTGTGTTTCTTTTCTACGGAACAGATAAGCTGTAAGTATATTCTTTACTTTTTATCATAAATTTACCTTAAATTGCCCTTCCGGCGTTCCTCTGTATTAGTGATATTATACCTTAAATATTAATTTTAGATGCCTTCTTAACCGAAAACATTCAATTCTGCGAAGCACTTTTCACTGTCTACATGTCGGCTTCATCAGCGCATCTTTTTTTCACTTTCCTTTGTATTAGCTTTTTTTTTTAAAAAAAAATATGTGTACTTCTGAATCATAGTCAATTTTATTTGCTGTTGTCATTCCATTTCTTCTTCTCTCTTTTTTACATTTTTCTTTAGTCTTACCTTAATCTAAGTTTTGTTACAGTAAGCTGGCAGCCGGGGATCTGTCATCTTTGGAATGGCCGGTTGTCTTTCCTCAAATACAAATAATTACATTTTTCACTTTCCTTTGTATTCGATTTTTTTTTCTATAAAATAACTATACTCATATTTATTTGTAGCTACTTATGAATCACACTTAATATTTGTTTGCTGTAGTTGTTATATTAGATTGTCAATTTTCTTTGTATCAAAATTTAAATTTTGTTATTGGTAGAACAGAGTGACATCCGGGACCAGAATGGCAGATCTTCTGGAATTCCGAAGATTTGTCATCTTTGGAATGGGCGGATTCCTTTCCTCAAATGCAAGCAACCAAAACTTTGTATTCTGCTTTGTGTTTCTTTTTCTTTCTTTTTTTTTACACTCATCCATTTATTTGTAGCTGCTTGTGAATGATACTTAATTTTTTCTTGATGCGGTTGTTACTTCATATTATGTAGTTGTTACTTTATAGTTCTCTCCCTCTTTTTTTCTTTGTACCATTATATAAAATTTGTTATTGAAAGAATGACGTGGCATCGAGGACCTAAATGGCAGATCTTCTAATTCCGAAGATCTGTCATTTTTGAACAGCCGGATGCCTTTACCTCAAATGTATATATGTCTTGTTTAACTGGAGATGTACATCTCTGTTGAAGGTGCACAAATAAATAAATAAACAATTTAGAGGCTGAGTGGAAAAAGGGCACATACCACATCCCAATGAAAGCTGAATTTTTACTTTAAACAGACAGTCTTTGTCGTCTAAGATCATCTTCTGTAAAGACTGTGGCATTCATTTTGATACAATAAGGATACATGCCACAGGCAGTCTTTACGGGAGAAGACGCTATTTGGCTAAAGTAAAAAGTCAGTTTCCGTTGGGATGTTCCCTTTTTCCACTGAGCCTCTCAATTTACTATGTAGAAAAGACTTTTCGTATGTGAATGTGTAATTAGAAAAAGTGTGAACAGATTTCAAGTATGTTGAAAATGATTTGGTAAAGTGTTCGTATGTTATTACCTCGTCATGTTTTGGTAATAGATTCATTCTCCATGTGTTAATGTGTTTCTTCCTTTTCTTTCTTCATTCATGAGTTATTAGTGGATGCATATTTAAGTCTGGAATGGTAATGTTCTTTCCATTTTCCTCACCTATCAACGTATGCGTATGGAAATCTTGCGATTAGAATTTCTTAGAGGGTTGAACATTTTTGAACAATTTTACGCCTTCTGGAGATGGAGTTCCTGGTTAAAGTAAATTTATTGGAACAGGATTAAAGTTGTTTTGGAGAGTATCCTTCATTATTTTCTGCTTCTGCTTACCTGTCAAATGTCCTCAGTATTAAGTCCTACTGGGAATAAATATTGTGCATTACTTTCCACATCCCCTTCTGGACGGACATGATTGACGATGCTGAAGCAAATAGCAGCTAAGTTTTAATTTTACGCTTTCCTTTCTCTTTGTTAATCTATTATATAAATTGCAAACCTTTGCTTAGTTCCTTTAGAATAGATTCGAGGTGAATACAAAAGCTCTCAAAAGTGTTGATAACAGAAATGTGAATATTGTCGATAGCATGCATGGAAAACCTCCGCTGCCAGGTCAGCAAGACGGTCACCGATACAATAATAGCCCTTTTCTACTAAAAGGTTAATAAATAAATCTATGTAAATCAAGATTTTGTTATTCCCTGTTGTCTCTTTGTGGTGTTGTACTGCCATAAACATTCACTTTATTTTCCTCCCGTCGCCGCTATTGAACTTCGCGGTACGCCTGGCAGGAGGTTGTATCATAGACCTCATAATAGCTAGACTTAGCATGCTTCCCCATTTCTGTCGGCGCTAAAACTAAAGGGTTTTTGTTCATTTTGAATTCATCCGCTAGGTAGTTCAGGTATAGACGTCATATTCTATTATGAGGTCTGTGCCAAAGCTGCTTAGCGGATGAATTCAAAATCGCGTGTTCTAAACAAAAACCCATTAGTTTTAGCGCCGACAGAGATGGGGGAAGCATGCTAAGTCTAACTATTATGAGGTCTATGGTTGTATTCACGAGAACAGTGAACAACATATTCATTGCGAGATGATATAACTCGGAAGACTTTGCACCACCGAACAAAAATTAAGTATGAAAACTAAGAAGTTTCAATGAATGCCAATAGAAGATCCGATACTAGCGACTCTAGCGTGGCCGATAGGAAACAACAAGTATTCAATTTCGAATCATAACATTTCGGAATTGACTTCTCGTATGGAGTGTATTTGAAGCAATATAGATCTGAAAGCATAAAGTATTTTTTTACAGATCAAATCATGAAAATCTTCAGTGAATACAAAACATAAGAAGCCTCAAAGTTACCTGTTTTTTTAACTGAAGTTTCTCTATTGTAGGTTCAGGTTGTCCACCACTTTAGAAAACCTGGAATACTCAGGGAATTTACAAATCTAGAACATTTAGGGAATACTCAGGGAAATCTATAATTTATGAGGGAAACTCAGGGAACCCAGTTGGTAAGAGCACTGACCCGCCAATGGGTCGTGGGTTTGATTCCCACTGCTGACCGAATTTTCTCAATGTGTTAAAATCCTCTATTTTTAAAGAAATGGTATTATTTTTCACGTATAAAATACCAATAATGTACAAAATATTTGAACTGGATGGTGGTGGGATTTAAATGTAACTGCACATTATTTACATGTTCCACTATACTAAGAACTGAGGAAATTTGAAAACAAAAAAATATCACGAAAAATGTGGAGAACTCTAGGAATTCCAGGTCAAAATTACTAGACCATGTACTTATATACGTTGAACTGTAATGCTGTTTTTATGGAATAATTACATTCCATTGGGACATAATGGCACATCTGTGAAAAAAACAGGCAAACATGTAAATATGCAATAAAAAGGCAATTCTTTTTTTGGTAATTTCTCCGTTTTCTCGTTAGGTTCCTAATGCACCATATTGTGAAGGTAGCAAAGCACCGGCGTAACAGATAACCCCATAATTCCCATCAAAGCAAGACAATAGTGACAATAAGCATAGCTGTTAGGGAGGCCATAAAAAGGATTTAATTACAGCGGAACAAATGGATTAACTGCTACCGGGACGGGTTGGAACTTTTTCCATGCATGGTCGATAGTTAACAAGATAAGCATTATTATTACTTTACCGTCCCCATGCAAGAACTTTTCTTCATGATACTTCAAGATGGTTGCAGGGGTTGCGTTCGTGTTGATATTAATTTGTCGAAAACTCCGACTTCGTGCTTGATCTAGTGCCTAAGGTTTGTGCCTATGAACCAGGAATGAGGAGGGTGAGCAGCTTCCGATTTGCTTACGTCATCATACGTCAAGCGAATGCCGGAAAGGTACGTAGAGGCTAATATATTTCCCATTCTTTTTCTTGAAAGTTACTCTCTCTGAGAGACTAGGTTTTAGACAGGTTTAGGTTGTAATTTTGTGAAGGATTTCTTGTACCGACAAACGCCAAAGTGCTATAAAATTCAACTTGTATTTATTTTTCTCTCTTTTTTTAATATTTATTTTTAGGTGTGGAACTCTAGTTACCCAGCGCGAGTGAAGCATCATAAAGACATGAAAACATTTTGTTGGAAGTACACACAGTACTCCCAGTTCAATCAGTCTGACACTTTGCTGTTAGTGTCTGGTGTTCATTTTGGAACACCTCATAGCACGTCCGGGGAAATAGCGGTCTTTAGTCTTCATGGTAAGTGTTTGAAGGGTCTGTACTATTTAAATAACGTGTTAATGTGCTGGATGCCATGGAGATGGAATTTGCTTCAATACAGTGTGAAACTTGGATAGTAACGTGCCTCGGTATGTTATGCACTATTTTGATATAAATTAAGACAATACTTGCATATGATGCAATCCTCTAATTAACATTATATTCTATTACTAATTACACTAAGCACTTTTAAATATGAGAACGGATATCATCTTCAGGTGTTGACTAGTTTAGTTTAAATACGTGTGTATGTGTACTTAGGAAAAGAAAAAGAATTATTATGTACAAGAAGAGTAACAATCTTTTAACATTGGTCATCACCCGTTAGTACAGCGCTAGTCAATTGAAAAGGTGTTTTTGAATACGATTGTTGATGTATAAATAAGACGTAAGTGTGTGTAACGTTTCTATATTAAACAAATGTAAATTACGCAGACTCCTGACGATGCTAGCGGGGAAGCTAACGAATCGTTCACTAACGGATTAACGAGAAGAACGACTAATTTTAATGCCGATAATAGTTTAAGACTGATCTCGAAATAACTTGAAAATCGACAGAATAACTTTGAAGCAAAACAGTAGTTACAATTAAAAACTAGCAGTACACCGTTTGAAGAGTTGAAGACATATGCTCAGTTATACTTGAAGCAGTAAAAGGTATTCACGATTTTTTTTTTTTTTTTTTTTTTATGTCAGTTGTAACTTTCTTGAGGTGAATATTCAAAAGTCTGCGGATGGAACTTTCTCAGGAAGTTAATTTTAGTTGTGATTTTCTGGAATATTCTTCAAGTACTACAGAGTACACATTTTCTAAGTTTAGTTATTTTTATGTTATCCTTGGGTATAGAAAGGAGAATCAGAAAGTAAGGTGAATATTGAATTTGGAATTTCGGAATTGAATACCGAAACGTGAATTCTGTACAATTATGAAACTCCGGTATGTTATGCACAGGGTATTGCACTAAAATTCCACATAGTCGCCAGTGCGGTCCAAACATGTATTCCAGCGGAAGACTATAATTTCGTCCATGCCACACCTAAATTCACCTTATTTATTGATTTACCCTCGTATATTGTATAATTGCACTTATGTCGTATCATCGCCGACTACGATCTCTTAGCGCCTTCCCATACGGTTCAAATGTGCGAATACGACCTAGTTCTCGTGGTGGCCGCTGTGGCGCTACTTACAGGCAATACAACCTACGATGCAGTCAGCTGGTTTCTTGGCTGTAAACAGAGTTGTAAAGCTGGAAAATGTTATAGACATGAACAGAACAACGAATTTTTGTTTTGCTAACTATCCCACAAAAATGGAATTGTTTCTTAACCGCAATTTATTAAAATAAAATGAAAATCAACGTATTCACAAGGAACTACAAATAATTAGCTGTAAAACAATCATTTACTAACGTCAACGTATCAATTTACTTGATAGTGGCTTTCAAAGGTTTATTTGTAGGGGAGGAAAGGTGGAGAAAATTTCACGTCACTTCGTGTGTTTTTCCTGGTACCTCACTTAACTGTTTTCCTATAGGGCGGGAAAGCACTTTTCACAAAATATTTATAAAATAATTCTTTCGCACGGGCATATTACATCTCACAATGTTTGACTAGCAAATTCCTTTTTTAAAAGCGGAAACTGTGTTCAACATTATTCAGGTACCACTGATTTTCTCGTGTCACATGACCGCATCAGTGCTATCCAATGAGCTCTATATTTAGCCATACTGGAGTGTTTAATCAATGTCAGTCAAAGCGAACACTTAAAACTCTATCGTTCACTTCCAGTCTAATCCAATATGGACCAAATTTTCAGTCCTAACTCAGCTTTTTATGCTTGTTATCGTTGTGTGAGCCGTTTTTAATTTATGTATTTATTTTTAAATTATAAGCAGCGACGGTGCCTGGGGGAGACTACAATATTACATCTGAAGAAGTCGGGAGCCCGACTGAAGTTTTTGACAGGTGTAAAATAAAACTGTGGTTAGAAGGGAGATAAGGTTGATTTAGGGGGCTTCAGTTCTCTGTTGCCTGTCTGGCGCTGCCACGGAGTATGAGGTACTGAAATACGCATGTAAATAGCACATACTGTAAATATTACCCTATAATTTCTTCCTCCCCCTTTCGGTGGCAAATAAAACCTTACTTCCATTGATTGAACTGACATGACATCCTAAACGAGTTGGAGAGCTTCTAAGGAAGGGACCTACAGTTTTTCGTAAAGTGAGATTCGATACACTCCGTTCATTGGACCTCGCCGGGAACTGAACCCGTGACCACACTCAGAAAGCGAGCGCGCTAGAGTGACAGTACCTGAAAGCAGAGAAGTATTCTTAAAACATTTTAAAACTATTCCCGGAAATACTGTATTCTTTAAATGATATACGCCACATTTCCAAAATGTGTACTTATTATTTAAAAAAAAAAAATATTTTAAAGCATATTTCTAGTAGTAGCCATATTTTAAAAATATATGAATACTCTAGAAAAATAATATTTTATGTTCAGATATGATTTTAAGATGTTTGGAAATATTCTTAAGTTACAAGATTTCCATTGTTTTAATGCAACGAAAACCTTTTAACATTTCCAAAATATAAGAAAACATTACATAAATATATAAAATTATTTTTGTGGGTTATATTAGATAAAAGAAGCTTTTAAAATGTGTGGGAAATACTAGTATTATGGACTGTTTTATGGTTTTAAACTATTGTTGGGTTTTAAGAGCATATTTGGGAAATTAAATCTGATGCAGAAAATATGTTTCCTTATTTGGCACAGGAAATATTTTTAAAACATTTGGAAAATATTTCTCTGCTGTGCGGGGAATAATGACTTCACAATACTCAGTTACAATGTATGGCTTTCCAAAGTAGGATACTGTAAATACGAGGAAATTGTTAAAAGAAGCAATACAACAGAAAAGTTCCCCATACGTATTGACCAGAAAGTGATACGCTTTCTTTACAAAATGCATTATCTAGGAGTTCTTTCGAGGGATAGCACATAGCTAACATTTGACGCATTTCGTTTGTATACCAAGCTCATAAGAGTTGAATCGCATTTATTTCGGATGAGTATGGCAGGAAACATGATTTGTACCTTGAACTCTTTCGAACTTCAAATTCCCAGAAAAGCAGTAGATGCTAATTTCATTCTATATAGTCCAAAATGTGAGAAAGAAATCCATAATAAGTATATTGCGAAGATATAGGCATCGTGATTGCCGTAAAGTACTGAGGCTATAATTTGTTTATGCCAAATGAGCTTTTTTGGTTGAATATTGTGTGGTATACTAAAAAATGGTAAGTTGAATTATATTTAATCTGTTTCAGCAGCGTACTAATTTCACACAATTTTAATCTGCAAATTAGTGAATTGTGTTCTCCAAGGGATTTTTTTTTTTTTAATTTCTTACCATAAACTTTCGTTTCTTAAGCATTGTTCTGTAAGAATTCAAGATTTTCGGAAAATTAATCACCATAATTTCATTATCAAACGAAAGGGACTTTTGTGAAACTGTTGCCTACACATGTCGCACGTGAACGACTCATATGAGAACTTTTTTACTTAACCATAGTACAGTAAACTTGTTAAAGCTACATTCAGTTACATGCTGATAGTTATTTTCTGTCCAACTGTCCATTGCCTGTAAGTAGCGCCACAGCGGGGAAAAGATGAACTAAACTTGTTCGCTGCAATACATGCTACGAGCACGAAATGGGAAGGCGCTAAGAGATCGTAGTCGGCGATGGTCGTATTAATAAAATATATGTACAAACTGTATAAACCACATTTCCGTAAATTTTTATGTTCTTCTTTCAAAAATTGCTGTAACTGTGGTCTCTTCATGATTTGATTTCTAAAATCTCCCTAATTGTTTGTATGAGAAACTTGGGAGTTAATTAATGCGTATATTACTTGTTTGTTAATTAACAGTGCTACGTAATTCTTATTTCAGGTAACTTCGATCTCCAGTGTCGGGTTGTGAATAAACCGTATGATATTTTCGGTACCTGGTACAATGACCGGTACTTGTTGTCGGGCGACCTCCATTGGCTGGCTCACTTGTTAAGTACGTCCATCCTTTGGCTAAGCAAGGCATCGCAGGAGTCTTCATCGGAGCACTTGGCGATCATGAATCAGCTGTACAAGTTCTGCAACCAGAATGCGAGCTCGATTCGGGCGATTATGGTGGCCAATTGTCTGGCTCCGGAGGAGGTTACATCGGGTGGAGAGGAGAAAGAGGGGAGCCCGTCTCAGCAGCGAAGAGGGAGCAAAGATAGTGGGGGAAAAGGAAACCCTGTTTCTCATCAGGAAATCAGCGCCTCAAATATTCAGAATATAGCTACGGATTTCAGATACTCGGACTTGGATAATGGTCAGCTTTATGATGCATCACCTACTCAGTATGTTAATACATCATTCACACTAGTTATTAGTGTACATTTAAGGCTATAAAAATAATATTAGTAGGCATTTATGATTATTAGAAGTGTGTTTCCTGTAGCAGTCTTTGTACAGTAGAACGTCGATTATCTGAACTAAATGGGGCCAGTTATAGTTCGGATATCCGAATCTTGAAGCCGCAGTGTATAAAATTTAAAGCTTTCTTAAGGATAATGTTACCATTACAATGCATACTTAATAGAAATGACACAGTACCCTATTACGTGAAATGATCGCTGATTTTTTTCGTTTGAACGTTGACCTCCGTTTTCAAGCAGCGAGATCTCGAATGTCTAGCACACTGCGATTTCCTTTATTGGAGGATAAAATGCCTCGCTGTGACAACTCACAGGATTATAAAACTAGTACAGAACAGAACACACGACACAATACTTCCAACTTTTCTAAACTGAAACATTTGGTCTCACAAGTGTTGTCAGTTTCGTATAAAGAAATTTCCAAAGCCCTGAAATTATTCACTGTTTAACTTTCTCCTTTCGTATTGTTATAGTATTCATTGTTTAAATTTCCAGTGTTTATACTTTGTATTAGTGTATTTAAATTAACAGATTCGGATAATCAACGATCTATTGTATTTTCATCCACCGGAAGTTGTAGATAAGATTTTATCTTTTATACAGGGTGGAACTTCTGTGTTTTGTAAACAATGATGTACTTTAAACTAAAAAAATATTTTGGAGTATAGGCTTTTATGGTGAGGTGTTATTGAAATTGGGAAATGTTATGGCGGTCTCGTGTTATGGCGAAGTCCCGGAACGAGCTACCGTAGAGGCAAGATATAATGGTGGGAATAGGGCCACTTTAATAACGATTAAAGTATTGCCTCAAATGTATATCTGAGAGTTCCGTCTTCTTTAGAAGCTACGCCCTTGATTAAGGCGAAAATCAAAACTTAAAGAAAGTAGACCGCGGTGGATCAACGGTTAGAGGGCTCACCTCTGGCGGGCGCTTGGGGTCCTTAGTTCAAACCCTGCTTGTGCCATGTGGGATTTGTGGTGGACAAACACCGTATGCGTGGGTTTTCTCGGGGTTCTCCCGTTTTCATCCACTTTCTTCATTCCACCAATCATCCCATCATGCATCCGGCCTGAGCCAAAGTTGCCTAAAGGCCTTTAAAATTTTTAAATATAATAATAAAAAAAGTAAAGCCATACCCTGTGCTATACGCACGCGCCGTGAACGGCGCATGAAGGATGTGGAGGTAGTGCTCCTCATTTTCTTGACCTACGGTACTAAGTGAGGTGGGGTGGTCAGTCCCACGCTCGAGCGCCTTTACCTTCCCAGGATGCCCAGGAGTACCAAGGACACTCCGGTACTCAATTTGATAGGAGGCTGAGTGCACCTCAGAGCGCCAGGCATGGGAACACTGCGAGAGAACACCAACGAATATTAAATATTGGGAGCATATGTAGCGAACAACAACGAGGTCACGGAAGAAGTGAAAAAGTCGCTTAGCATCGGGCAACGCATGTTTCTATTCAGTCCAGCAACTCTTAGCCTTCGAATTAATATCACGAAAGCTAAAATTGAAAGTATACGGACCGGTTGTTTTACCGTACGACCCTGGAAAATTAACATAAATTGCGTGTGTTTAAAATAAAGGTTTTAAGAAAGATATACAGGACAAGATAACCAGAGAATGGAGGAGACTGCATAATGAACTCCACGTACTGTATGATTCACCCAACATTATAAGAATAATGAAATCACGACGGCTAAGATGGGCAGGTCATGAAATCACGACGGCTAAGATGGGCAGGTCATGTAGCTCGGATGGGCAAAAACGGAAGATCCTGTTGTATAGTGGTTGGTAAACCGGAGGGAAAGAAGGCCTTGGGATGACAGTAAAAGATACAGTCATGATGAAAATTGACCTTATCTTGCCCAGGTCATAAAAGGACTCTCCAACTCTTAAAACGTAAAGGAAAAGAATTTATGTTACATATTTTCTAATGGGCCGCGGTGGTTAAATGGTAAAGCGCTCACCTCTGGTGTTAGGGGTCGTCGGTTCGATCCCTGCTCATGCCATGAGGGCTTTGTGGTGGACCTAACGTATAACGTATGCGTGCATTTTCTCGGTGTTCTCCCGTTTCCTCCCACTTTCTTCATTCCACCAATTCATTCGATCATTATCCATCCGGCGTGAGCCAAAGCTGCCGAAACTCCTTACAAATTAAATTGAAAATAGTTCAGTTTCTAAGGAAACCCAATATTCTCATTCAGAAAAAACTTTTGCTGACAATATTTTTGCCAGAAGTAACGTAATGATTAACTTCCCTTATCTAAATGCTCTGATCAAACTTGACTGGTATCATACTTACGAATTGCAGCAGCACAATCAAAATTAACATGTTCACGTTAAATTAAGAATAGTATGATAGTTTTCAAAAATGCAAATTTGGACATGGTTACGAATATTTGACTGATCGGTCACCTACATTGTGGACCACACAATAATTGTGACCATTATGATTACATTCTTATTGCAAGATTGTTTATCATCATCTCACTTAAGAAAGATTGCAGAAATATTTTCGTCTTGCAGATACTATCCACCTGCGAATTGGTACTCTGAGCACGGCCTGGACTACGGAACTCCCATCCAGTATAACGCCGATTACCGTCTTGTGGAAGGAGGAGGCGATGACTTGGATCGGTCAAGCGAGGAGGAGGAAGGAGGCTTGCCGTCGGGGAGTCCAGTCGACTCTGACTCTCAGTCAGTGAACTCCGAACTTTCTTTAGAATCAGAATACGGAAGCGATGATGATGTTCTGGATCCTCGAGAGAAGTTCCTTATTTTCACAACCGGCTCCAAAACTTACACGCCGCATCAGATTGGTAGGTTATGTTTAAGAGAGAGGTTATACAATTTTTTTTTTGTTATCCGTAGTGGGAAGGAGATTGTGTTAATGATAGGTGACATTTTTTGTTTAAATGTATTTTATATTATTTTTTTTTATTTCATTTTATTTATTTATTTTAATAGTACATTCATTTCATTGATGTTCCGATGTATTTATTCTGTCAGTGAAGAAAATTTCCTCAATTCTTCCAAGAATGCCTTCATAACATACGTGTGGGTCAGCCCATCGGAAATCGTCCTGCTTAGTTGCCCGGACTCTTTAAAAAAAAAAATATTTTTTAATATTTATATCCCAGTGCTTCCCTGGCCCCTGAAAGTACCTAAAAATCCCTTTTATTTTTGAAGGTCCCTTAAAATCCCTTTTTTGTCAAAAAGCCCTTTTATTTTATTTTATTGTAATTTTGCATTTAGGTGTATGCACATATGTCCAGGCTTAGACGAAGAAGAGGGTTGGGAGTGAAGATCAGTATAAACCGAATTGTGAACTTGTGTACACAAAGAAATCGGCAAGGGCAATTTATGGTAAATTTAAGACAAAAAGGAAGGAACTTATTTTAGCTTATTTGCTCCAGACCAGAACACAAACATAACCACTTAATAATGTCATATAGAGTTGTTTCTTTCTGTATTTCGAACTATAAAACGTTCGTGTTCATTACGAGAGAAGGAAGCTACTTCCAGGTGTAGGGTGAAAAAAAAAGGACAGGCGATAGTGGCGTCACGTAGCGAATGACACATGAAGCTTGGAATTATTGACTACTGTGTAGCGTGTTAGTTTCAGGAGAAAATCGTGGAATGACATGAATTGAAAATGCTGTGCAAGCGGTAGGTATAGAATTATTGAAGGTTCAGGCTAGGTTTTATTTTTGCGCTTAAACCGCGAATAGAAGCCCTCTCCAACAGACGGCGTGTTCAGGTGCTGGTGGTTGTGAGGAGAAAGTGTATGATAGCTACATACAAGGAGAGATCAAAGTGGTGGTGTGAGACTGGGTGTGTAAGGAGGTTTGTTGATGGCGCAAAAGTGGCGATGGTTATTAATACGAATATTGAAGGCTCTGCCTGTTTCTCCCACATAGAAGGTATTACAGAATGTACAGGTTAGAATGTGTATTACGTTAGGTGTGGCATGTACCCGTTGGATTTAAGGTGGGGTGGGTACTAGTTGTGATCGTAGGAGAAGTGATGAAGACGTTTCTAAGATTAGATACTAAAGCGAAGTAGTACAAGAAATTTTTCTATATCTGAGGCGTGGTATAGAAAAAAATATAAAAACATTCAGAAGATCGTTTTGATCATTTGGAGAGCTGAAACTTACTAATCTACGTAGATGGGGAATGTAACAACCTGAACTCCTGTGTTCAATTTGCATTTTGTCTCCTGGAAATGCAGTATTGGAATGACGGTTTTCAGCGAATGCTGAATGCGTAATGGAGAATCAAAAGACGAGAGTTTAATTGCTCAACGTCAAGTTTTCGATCAGTGAGTGTAACTGGGTGTGTGACAGACCATGCTGCTGTCGTACATCGATAACTTCGGTAAACTTTATTTTTATATGGGCCAGTCTATTAACTTCGGACTTTGGCCCGTCACGATTAGCCTTTAGCTGTTAAAATCCACACCCATGTCCCTGCCGGGACTCGAACCCCTAACCTTCGCGCCGGCTGGCCGGCTCATACATCAAGTTCATAAGAGAATGAGGAGCAGATGCAGAGAGATCAAACAGAATATACACATAAGAGACTGGCCACTGAGAAAATGGGGCTACAGAAAATTGAAATTAATAGCACAAACAAGAAAAGTAATATCATTTCTAGTCGAGAAATTTTAAGCTTTAGAAAAATAGTACATTTTTGTACAGATAGAAAGTCAGGGAATTTTAAAATGCTCTGAAAGTGGCCACTGTCAGTCTGTTAATGATCATTGCTTTGTAAAATTTAAGAGATTATTTACGTCAACCTCAGCACTTGACCGTCGTCGTCTCGGAAGTATGAGTGTCCTTTTTCACCAGCCGTGGTCCTCATTACTACTTGTCTCTCAGAAGATGTCTGCCATCTGAAGCCCCAGGCGTTGTTTCTGCTATGATCTCAATTGGCAGATAAATGTTTTATTCATTGATTGAAAACTTGCTTGAGTTTGAGCGAATTCCAAGGATTCCTTAATTGCATATAAATCAAACATTCCTCATAGCAAACAATAACTTAAGATTGAATCCATGTATAAAACGAGAGATGATAATTTGGGAGCTCTTAGATCCTATCATGGTTATGTGTAGCTAGTATAAGCATCTACATCCTTACTGTGTGTCTGCTAGTTCCATTATTCAATGAATAATCATCTTGTCTTCGTTCAGAACACGTCTTCTTACATATCGTTGATCTAAACCGAGAATGCATGTCGAATATGTTCATATACTCGACCTAGCCATATTGGATCTAAGTACAAGCTCTCGACCAATCAGAAACGAGATTTCACAAAACAGTTTGTTTATAGCAACCACGAATAAAATAAAAGAATAACTCCTACTTGCAATAGCAATGTTGCTCCTATCTATCAATAAGTAAAAACTAGACAAACCTGTTAAACCCATTTACCATCCCGACAGTTTCACTACCTAACTATTTTGGGGAGCTACTAGCAAGCAGTGACTGATCTGATTATTATATGAGACTCCTTTTAGTTATTTCAGATGTAGAAATTTGCAACTAACTGTCGGCCGATATTAATATAATTTGTATTCCATTATTAGGTTTCAAGCGGATCAAGCCCTTTACTTTTCCCCGTCGCATCGATCCTGGTCCCAGCTTGAGGGAACGCATCGCTGAGCGTGAGAGAGAGAGGAAGGAACGAGCCAACGCAGAGTCTCCCCGCCCAGAACCGAATTGGCTGGACTTTGAGTCAGTCGCTGATCGCTTCGACAAAGTCGATCATCTCATAGATCTGCATGGTCACATCATTGGAATGGGGCTGTCTCCAGATCATAGGTAACGTACCATCACCGCTTCTTCGTTCAGGAGGAAGGACACTAAAATGAAACAAGTCTGATTCACATAATCTTGTGGCTTCGCACTCGGGAGGTCGTGGCTTCAATCCCAGCGGCCGATCTGTCTGACTGAGGTTTTTCCTCAGTCACACCAGACAAATACCGAGCTGGTATCTTAAACGTAGGCCCTCTCCGACGCCTTCCTGCATCCTTTCCCCTCCCCTATCCCGGCCGGAGGCCATGAATAAAATTCAAATTCATATAATCTTTGATCCGTCAAAGAAACGTTCTACATAATTAATCAAAAACCCATTCCCCAGTCGAGATTAGGGATTCTTAATAAGGCTTCGTTTCCTTTAAGAAACTCTATTAACCAACCTTTTCACACTTAATTAAATCATTGTCAAAAATAAATAAGATTAAGCAAAACATTTGTTTTCAAATTATTTGTTTCTAGCATTGCTGCACATAATACATCAATTTACAAATAGTATGCATATGTAACCCAAATACGCTTGGCATATTACAATATCGAACAACAAAGTTCACCTTATTGAACAAATGCAAGCCAAATTATACATTACATTTGGCTGTCAACTATGCATTGAACCAAAATATTCATTGTAACCGTTTACCGGGTTAGGTCCTGTACAGCACTTAACCCGAACGCCCCGTGACCTGTTTCAGCTCTAGTTCCACTCAGAAAAGAAAATAGCATCCAGAAGCGAAGTTCATAGTACCGGAGTGTGAATAATAACGGGAAGAGAGAATAACGAGAGTGCTGAAACATTTTTTTCCAAGCAGCAGTCTGGTTAACATCTTCATACTCATAATTCTGATCTACCGCTTTTCTCCACCCGGTTTTCAGTTATAGTCCCTAAGTTCGTAAACTTGACTCGGTAGATAAGAAAGTTTGATTTTAAATAATCCGTGCATGGAGAGGATTGAGATCCGTGCTGGTACTTACCGAAGCTGTGTTCGAGTAAACCTCACGCCAAACGATGAAAGACGAGAGAAATGGACAAATACGGAAAAAATGGAGAAAAATTTGGTATTAAGGTAGCATGTATTGTAATGATTCTTGCGTTAGGCTGACATTCGTGAACATTTTCAAATGCTGCTTTTATAACAAATGTATATATTTACCATGGATTGTTCCTGGATGTTAAAAAGTTCATGGGAGAAAAATAGCCACTAAATTAAAAAGCAGTCTGGCCACGTTGAAATTGACTTACATTTATGGACTGTTCTCTCAGTCAACACTCTTTTGGAGACAGTAAAGACGAGGAAGTAGTCTAGATAAACCATTTTAGCGTTCGTCTAACGAAACAGGAAAATTCTGAAAAACGTATTCAATATGGCTGGCAGCAGAGCCCGAACCTGCTCTCCCCAGTACCAATCCGGAGTCCGCAACCGAAATCATGATGAATGTTAAGAGCTAATAAGAAAAGGTAGTGCAGGATTCTGCAAGTTACATCTAGCTGTTCATGTTGTTCTTGCTTTGCTTAGGAAAGCAATGTTAATCTTTTAGTTTTATATCCATTGATAGTGAAGCTATAACAAGAGGGACCTTCTATTCCCGCTCATGGTGACTGTCCGTCCAGGTCCGAAAATTAAATCTCGCGAACTACAAGGTGTAGAGAGACACTTGAGGTGTCGTTGGAAAGGTCCTGGCTAGACTAGCTCAGCGCCCCTAGAACCGTCTTGATTGGTTCAGTGTTGCCATCCCATTGTCTAAAATGTCCCGGGTTCGAATCCCGGCTGGAGCATGCATGTTTGTGATTGTGGATTTTAACTAGAACGTGACGGATAGTTACTAGAATAGTCCATACAAAATAAAGCTTACCAAAGTTCAAAGTGCTTTCATTCAGGTAGATCTAGCTGCGCCAAACTTGGCATTAACATTATTCGACACAACTACTGTGGATTTTCCCGAACCTAAGCACAGCAGTTGTCAGTCTTGCCAGCCTATTTTATAAAAATTAATGCTTGCGTGTCTAAAATGCTATCAAGGGACCGAAGCCTTTGCGATTGTTAGTAGAATCGCAGCTCTAACAAGGGAGGGTCTCCAACTCAAAATTGAATTCGAACATGAAACCACGCTCATTTACTAAATCGAGGTCGAAAAAGACGAATCTGAAAGCCGCTAATTTCGCAAATGTTCGTATCACCCACAATAAGGGAGGCAAAGGTTGAATAAAACGTAAGGAAATGTTTGGAACAGAAAGTTCGTCAGATGTTTGAAAACAGGTTTGTAGTAGAACAGTGGACAGTACTTCATCAATCATGGCAGTTACATCAATGTGGCACTAGACGGCGCCAGAGTCAAGGTTAACGTGCGTACTGTGCATGCTGCCAAACGTCGCTACTTATTGTAAAGCAAAGCGAAGTGCAGAGAGGTTGTAGGAGAAATGCGCTAGTAGTGTACGAACCGTTACTGCAAGAAAGATGCCGTGTATAAATCCTCTTAACGTGCATAACTTACTTGGTAAAAAACTACAAATTTATACGCGTGTGGTAGAAAGGGGAACCGAAGACAGTGACTTTACGGACGTGTTATTTAAG